>JAVIWB010001606.1:0-239609 GCA_031893035.1 Dermolepida albohirtum | reverse complement strand
AACATTAAAGTTTTTGTGAAGAATTATTGAGTATGAATCCAAAAATATCTGCTTATAATTCAAACTTAAATTTTAAAATCAGATCCTTTATTGATAGCTTTGAACTATAATATTTTAAAGTACAACCCATACAATTTTTCTCATTATATGAAATCTTACAGTTTGGAAGGTACATGTGTCGACAGGTAGTACTAAAGAAATATTCAGTCTATTGAATCTACGTTGTACTATCCTCCTTTTAAAATTGTGGTGTTTTACATCACATTATACATACACAATAGCAGTGTTGCAATTAACCTGGATAAAACGTTTGTGCAGTTCCAGGGAAATCGTGTTCGGAAGGATAATAAGATATGAAGTGGATACAACGACCAAATCAAGTACTTTTTATATATCAATTGATTAACAATGTGTCATTATTTCTAATGACAGTAAAATCTAGAAACTTAATAAAATTATTAGTTTCAGTTAGTTGATTCCGAAAAAGTTATGCTGTATTGCAAGTAAGTTTATTTATCAGAAGTCCAAACAAGATAACGAAACTCTCCAGTCATCCCAAATAGTATCATTTTACTACAGCTTCGGTATATTTAGTCTTAAGAATAGTTTTGTCGCTTTATGCGTTAGTAAATAATAGGATTTTCAACTTTGGCTAGTGTTAAAACGTACTTTATAGATATGGACTCGTTTGGGTGATCTTCATTTATGCTTGAAGTTATAGTTTTACAAATTGGATCAATATACTATTACATCTAGGAACGACTGAATGACGAAAAATATTAAGAACTAGAGAGATTTGTTTGTCAAATAAGAGGGTTCACGAATTATACAGTTGTTTGATAATGTTTAAAATTGTTTCTCAATTCGTTTAAAAATGATAGCATGTTGTGGCTTGAATAGCATTAATAAGGTTTCTTGAAAAGGAAGAATAAATCATGCATTGTTGAAAGAAAAAGAAGACTGAAACATGAATACATGCTGTGAGAAAAACAAGTATAAATGTTTAAGTAAATATTCGCGTGAACAAAAAAAATCATAAAGTACTTTACCAAAATTGAAACCTTAAGCACTAAAGTAATAAAGAATTGGATATAGAAATGTACAAAACTAATTGATAAAAGTTACTTACAAACTGTTACAATTCAATAATACCCAATACCCAATATATAAAACGAGATGAAGAAATCATATTGTATGGTATAAATACGAAATGTGGCGGACTATTTATTACGTTAGTTAAATTATCCATGTTGGAAATGAAGTTTTAAAATTCTGGAAATATTCTGATTAATTAGCGCTTATTTATACTTTAATAGTCTTCTGGGCAAAAGGTAGAAAAATCTTATAACAATAATAATAATTTTTATATTATTGCAAAATTGGTTTCTTTTTCTACCTTTTGCCGGAAAGAGCATTAAAATATAAACAAATGTTAATTATTTAGTTGAAAGTTACGTAGTCTTTGTTACTTCCATTTCTTTATTTTAAAATAATTTCTACCAATAACGCTACTATTACTGTTCAACAGGTTAACTTAGATATTTTTGCAAACTGGTGTAGCACTTTCAAACTAGACTTAAATAAATTATTTTGTAACTTACACATATACGCAGTCAATAATGAGACGAAAACTATAGTTAGGGACTTTGGTTGTTATTTGATTCGGAATTGTTTTCGGACCCCCTTGAAAATTGTCTGTTCGTTTACTTGCGAAGGTCTGTTTTCTTCATTATGTGTATTTTTAGCTATTTCAGAGTTGTTTGGAGAATTAATTACCCAACTACATTCTGGTATCCCACACAGTTTCGCATTGTTTACTTTTGAATTCAATACATCGGCGGTATCTGAAATTCTTATAATTCAGAATAGATGTAAGAAACCGGAGTTGTTGCAATGGCACAATATGACAACAATCTCGGCCAGAGCAGCTCATTTTTTAATTTCTTTCTGCGGAAATTACTAAATAACAGGATTGACTGTTCCTTCCTTCTGCTGAGAATTTCTTTACATGTAATAAGCTTGAGTTCTCCTTTTAACTGTATCGCTCGTGTTCTTATAGGTAGGACTAACGTGTTGGGGTGTTCCCATCTCAGTTTCATCTGTGGTATGGTTTTTTTTCAGTTAATTTCTCTTTCTTTTATTTAATTGATAAATGCATTTATTCATTTTTAACAATTTTGTTTTTTATTTAGTTACCTAACCTATTCACTTTTTATTGTAATTTAATTATGAATTATGGACCATTATATTTATTTCATCTAAATAAATATTGTTCAAATTGTTCGCCTCTTTGCGGCTATGTAGGTTTTTATTATCTCCTTCAATGATTTATAACGGCGCGCATTTTTGCTTCTTAGCTGCTGTTGTCAGTTTTTATTTAAAACTTACGTGAGGAATCTGATCTGAGTCAAGTGAGTTAAGATCTGAGCTACATGAGGCCAGTCCTTAACAACAATAAAAATTAACAATAAATTGAAGCGCTTATGTTTACCTTTTAAGGAGTGTTGTATATAACTTCCACAAGGACCTCTCAAAAACCCTTCTGACAAATATGTTACAATTTTTACCAATTTTTTTTTTTTTGAAAAGAAAGCGATATCACTATTTGATTAAATATACTCCACTAAACTATTACTCACATGGAATGATGGCCACTTACAAAATTGAAATACTGTTTTTAAGAATATTCTGTCATTAGTAAAGACGAAATTTCACAACCGATATTTATGTACGTTTACATTTTCTAGTTCTATTATTTTAATTTTTCTGTAAGAAAATTATGGATGAACTTTTGGATGTACTTACATAAATTCTTTCTAATAATATGACGTTAAACTGGTTGAAATATCGTATTTCCTAGATATTATTACATTTTACTGTTTGAGTGAATTTCGCCTCTCGAGTAGTTTTGACCGTCACTGGTAGGTAAAATATATGAGGACAGCAACTGTGTATTTTGAGAGAGACGATTTTTCACAATGTTCCATTACATATCAAAGATATTTTTGAAATCGAAAGTAGTTATGAAAATTTCATTGTGACGTGATTATCAGCAATTTTCAACCCTGTAATAGCTCTTAAGGCAAGCAAATCGGGGTGGATAGCTACATTATTGTACAAAGGATATTTCAAATAAATTTTGTTTCTTAAATAGTAAATAAATTATGTATTTTTTATGTATGTAAGTATACAGATCTGTTTATAGTTTAATGTTTTACAAAAGTAGAATTCATAATCATTTCGATATGACGAATTACTATATTATTATATTAATAAATAAACTACATTCTGTCTTTAAAAACTGAGACATTAAAATTTTTAAAGAAATCGAAACGGCTTTTCATTCTTTCCCTATACGATCATGGTTGAATATTCATATCTGGCCATGTGAAATTCTAGAAATAAAGCCTGAAATGTATCTCAAGCGAAATATTGACTTTCTGTCTTAAACTTATAATTTACACCCTTAACATTCGGGGTGTAAAAACGAGTCCCAGTCTCAAACGCATATGAATCATTATGATGAATTAACGACAAACATTTAGAAAACACCCCTTAGAGTGTACGACTCGTTCCGCCAATAACGTCCCTGCATTTCAGTGACGTAGACGTAGCGGGAGCACCCCCCGGAAGAATTATTACAGAATATCTTGTGCAATATTTTAATCTTACACATTTCTATACATTTGTGATATGTACGATTTTTGTTCAGACGTCGTCACGCCTCACGCCAAGGTTACATTTCGATATTTAAGATTTTAAAATAACTGTATAAGCCGTGACATATCAAAATATACTATTTCGAAATATACTATTAGTAAATTATTATTAGTCTTTAGGCAGCTTTTGTCAATGAAACTAAATTAAATTTTTTACAAAAGATTTAATTAGCGAAACCTTTATTTTTGTTGCTCACTCTTACGAGTATCACTAAAAGAATCAAAAATTCCCCCAAGAGTCAATTGCCTTTGCAAAGCTTTTGTGAATCTAGTTGTCACATTTCAGTTGAATGCATAAAATGCTGATAAGAGTCCAATAACATTTAGGAGTTTGTTTTGAAATAGATTTCCCATTAAATCTTTTGATTTGAAAGAAGTTTGAACAGTAATCAGAAATGTCTCACTCATAAAAGGACTCAATTATAATATCCAAATGATATTTACCCGGCTTTAAACATGTCCAGTAACATTATCTGAGACCTAATCGTCAATTAGGTGGCTACAATCTTCTTCGTTCAGTTTTCTTACTATCATTGTCTTATACCCCTTCGATTCTCTACCGGTGCCTATTCCACTACTTTCTTTGATATTCCTTCGTTATCCTTCCTTTGTAGACAATCATACCAGATCATTTGCTTTTCCTGACTACATTATTATTAAAGTTAACAGTTAATTATTATAATATGGCTGACGATAGAAGGCCTCATTAGAAATCTTCCTGATCCTTCTGGTAGGTAGTTATGGCAATGAGTTTACTAGGTATTGCTTTGAAAAGTCTTTTAACATTTATATGAAAACATAATAGTAGCACAAACGAATTTATTTATAATTGTTGCAAAAGCTCGAATAAGACTTAATACTGATTTAAAGAATGACAAGTGAAGACAAATAAAACAAAATAAGTACACGTTATATTTATATAAAATTTATTTGTTTATCAACAAAATTTAATGGTCATCGATTGGCCAAATACTTTGGCAAATATGAATAACTAATGAAAATTTCGCCAGGCAACTTATCTGTCACTCGATTATATTATATTTCTAAAAATCCAGAGATATAACACTTTGGCTTTTTGGCATTCAATTTTGGGAAAGAGCTACCTGCATAAATGTGTTTTTCTTATCAGTTTTAAAATATATTACGTACCAAATCATGTTATCCATAATAACATCCAAGCAGATTCGATTAAAGAGGACAGTAGAGGTCAGAAATGATCTAGTAATTAGATTCGAATAGTTCCAATATGTGCTTTTATTTATAAACTTAAGTAGTCATATGGATTTCAGTCAATTTATGTAAGAGTTTCTGTTTAACGATAATTGCATTATCAAAATATCAGTTTAATTCAATGGAATCACACTGAACCCGAGTCCTCTTGCCACAGTAGTATAACTTATTCTAATTATATATTTCTGAAACTACATTGACATTTTTTCTACACTAAAATATTACCTAGGATGAGCATTATCGTGGTGATGTTTGCACTTTAAACATGTTTAAACGCTTTCATAGTTTGGCAAAAATATTTCCATGAGATATTTCAAAATGCAAGAGGCTTTCGGAATAATTAAGCCTGTATCTGTGTATATAAAAAGAAGATAAACAAACAAACTTTTCCCTTTTATTTCATTCATCATGATTTTCAGAGGCGCGATAATAATGTCAAAACCTTGGGTTCTGTCAAACGCAATTAAGTGATTTGCAAAATTTCCAGTTTGTAAAATGAAAGAAGAATTCTACTTGGTTATTTTTACTTCGTAGCTCATCGTATAGGACTGTAATAATTTTTTTTGCTAAAAGATCTTTGTACAATACGAGATCGAGATAAGATTTTGGTCATACTTAACATTAGTAAGGTGCAAATACGGTATAATAGTAATAATAATAATATAATTTATTTTACCAACTTATATATTAAATGTCAGTAAGTGTTTGTTTTGCTTTGTGTGTGTGTGTGTGTGCGTATTGGTGTGAATGTGCGTTTCCCTCCCCCTGCCTCCTATTTTCTTCCTCTGTTCCACCCTCTCCTGTCCACTAACTCCTCTCAATTTCTTAGAGCGTGTTTGCATGCATGTGTGTGTGTGTGTGTGCGTGTGTGTGTGTGCGCGTCTCTCTCTATGGATATGCATATAAATGCAACTGTATTTATGTATTATATTATATCTACATATAAAGCATTATTGATATTATTTGCACATCACGGCTATCTCATAAACTCTGTGAATTCAATAACAATAAAAACAATTTTTCAAAGGAAATATATTTAGAGGTTTTATAAATACACATCTATGTTCAACATATTATAATAAAATAATATACTGTGTACTTGTAACGTCTATGGCTTTCACGAAAAAGATTTCTGTGAAAACTTTAAGAGGAATTGTCAAGTCTGGTTTACGACGTCACTATAAATGATAATAACTTTATTCGTGTACAATAACTATGTTTGCATGGTAATGTTTCCAAAGGAGTTATCCTTGATTTTGACCTGCTTCTACAGAAATAAAATGTAAAGTCAGTATTTTCAAACACACTGAGTTGAACAGAGTATATATATATATATATATATATATATATATATATATAAGTATACATATTTTAGAACATATTACATCAATGCAATATTTAATATCAACTTTATATCGCCTGGTTGTGATCGGTTCTTGTCCGTGAAATTCGAAGTATTTTAAAAATTTTCTTAAATAATTGTTTTAATTTATTTATATATTTCTTTCTTCTTTGAAAATTAATCAGTTCACATTCGAAGTTTGTTCATATATTAAACTAGCTGTGAAAACACAGCTTGTGAATGCTAAAATTTAACCATAAAGAAATAATAAATAACAAGATTTATGCAAATATCATTAATAAGTTTACCGACGTAAGTACCAAATGCACTAGCCGTCAGTATTAAAATTAGTATTTACATTATCCATATGTATTTTAGTAATTTGCATTACATTTTATATAATATAATATTGCAATATTTATGTAATGTAATGCCGTAATATATATATATATATGTATATGTACATAAGGTGTTGACTCATTGAGAAAGTTTTTGGTAAAATCAGTAGCTTGTCAATCTGTTGTCTGGTTTCCTACTTAATAAATACGTCACTCTAATTACGTGTCATGATCCATTATTGACCGTTCAGTTATGGTCTAGAGAAAAGCAGTCGAACGCTTTCATATGCAAAGAAGAGGTAAATGATCTTGACAGGAATGACGCTCTATCATGACAATTGAAAAATGCTTGCGCACAAAGCGTAAAGGCTTCAAGTCGCTTTCCGGAAGACGTCGGTGACTATGATATAAAATCGAAATAATTATAACAAGAAAGATAATGAGATAAAAATAATTTTGAATAATTAGCTTGTTTAAATAAATAATGTGTTTTTAACGATAACTGCACTACATTGTGGCATATCTTATAAAACGTATAGCAAACGATTCGATTCTACTTAATGATACTTTTAGAAGCGACTAATTAGTGACTGCCAATTTAATTTATATTCCTTACTTTAGATGAACTCAATATATAAAAAATACAAGCCTCATTATTAATGTTCTTCTAATTATTAATTCCATTTTATTACTATAATCATTGTAGAAGTAATCTAGTAGCAAAAGGATATAACCTAAGAAGATAAAGCTCTTGCGTTGTAATACATAGTTAAATTCTTGTTTACTGTAATTTATTTTCATGAAAAATAATTTCTGGAATTTATATTAATTATTTATTTATATTGTCTTTTGGACACACTAAGCAAAATCTTTTAATTGCAAAATAGCAATAAAATTTTAAAATGCTCTACCAGAGATTGGCGAGGAACCATGACCATAGATGCATCGATTTTGAAGAATAGTTGAGATCGAAAATAATTCTTAGGAATTGTAATGTGGGTAAGTCGGCACCTTAAATGGGATGAAGATCGCAAGAAAGAAAAGATATATGAAGAAAATATTAAATGCTCATACAATCCTGCAATTTACAAATTCTAAAAAAAAGGTTAAGAAATTATGCAAATTACGTTCGAGTCTGAGTCTAACAGAATGATAAAAAAGTAAAAATCCCTTACCACATTAGTATTATAAATTGCAAAGAATAGAAATATAAGTGATCATCTTTAGTAAAAATGTTATTGAAGATCAAAGCATATTTGGGACACAGATATTTATGTGGCAATAATTTTTTACGTCCTTGATTAATAGGTTATGTACTACAAGTAAGAAATGAAAAAGAAAATAGACGTGATAAGCATTTTTAATATTCTCGTCCACAGGATTCACCAGTAGAAGAAGAAGAAGTTGATGAAAGGTTTGTATCATCTCCGCTAGTTATGGCAATAGCAACTGCCAAAAGAGCAAAAAAATATAATAAAATAAGACTCCATGATCTACATAACGATGTGAAAAACTTACGTGGTGCTTATGAAGAATTACGTATGGATAAATTAAAAGTAAATGAAAGTAGTAGCTTTATAAAAACATGTTGGCTTACCATTCGATAAAATGCCACAGTTAATAATCTTAAATTCAATCTATTTAAACAAAGCAGATTATCATTAATCACATCATTAAGCTCAATACTACATCCACCTATTCCAGGTTGAATTTACTCCGTTTATTCGAATCAATCTACATGTTCTCAACAACAACTTGAGGAAGACAATCACATCCGACCGTTCTCAACACTTATCTCATATTATGTCTCCAGCTTGGAACTTTCCTTAAATAAAAGTTCAAAAGCTTCCATCAACAAACATTTTTCGAAAACTTAGGTATCTATCCTCTACGTACAATAAGGATCTGTGGCCAAGAACCAATCAATCTGAGAAAATGAAGGTGGAGAAGAAAAACCCGGAAGGAAAGAATATTGAAATAAAAAGAGAGAGTAAATAAAAAGTGTAATGAGTTAAAAATATTGACACAGAATGAGAAAGAATAGATTAACATGGTAAAATTAATAAACTCGACTCATAACGCAAATTAAAGATCAGACGTAGAACTTTCTCTTTATGTAATATTTTTAAGTTGGATTGACATTTATTATTACAATTCATATTATAATTCGGTAGACTGGCGATAGATATTTAACTGGAAATGTTGATAACTTTGACAGTAATTATGGAGTTATTAGTGAAACCTGAGGTAAGTATTATAAATCCATATTACCGTTGGATTTTAACTAATAATGTTCGGAATTTGAAATTGAATTAAAATAGGCGCTATTGCCATCATAAACAAAAAACTTTGAATTTGTATGACAATGAATAAATCAAAACTAAAATAAAAAAATTTAAATTCTTTTGGTACAATATAGTTGTATGCTACATATATTATTTGATTGAAATCTGTCGAAAATAAATTTAGTAATCTAGATGTAAAAAAATACGTGAATTGATTTAGAAAGTCATTTAGTTTCTACTTTATCATATTAACGAAAGGTATTATGAAGTAGTGTTTATCACAGTTTAAACTTTTATTATGTTTCTAATCATGTACTACATTTATAAAGATGTGAAAAATATTGAGCTGTAGCTGTTTAATTTCGTTATGTATTTAGATATCTGGCTACATCTAAATAAAGCCACATCTAATTTAAATGACTCATTTGTCAATACTTAAATAATAATGCATATCTTTCGATACAACGGCCATCAGAAAGTAAGAAGAACACGGAAAAAAGAACAATAAAAGAAAAACGGCAATATATTTTAACAAGGTGACAAGAATTATGGCAACATGTTCTTTTCCCTCCGCGCTCGCATACATACGTATATTCCGTTCTATCCACGTAATACTGAACGTACGCCTATGACTTAAGTCCTGAATGTAACAACGTCAGTCGTCTGTTCCCCGACAGTATGACAGCCCGCCACAAAGATCCGAACGATTTATGCCACTGGATCCTTTTGTGTTTTACCTAACGCACTATGCATTAAAGGCAATAAATCAATTTTATGGTTTTGTAAATCAAACTTGCCTTAATGGTCTTTCACTTTCTCTCTCTCTCTTTTATTCTCTCTCATGCATGCTCACATAAAATGTATTATGCATGATATGTCTGGGTATACATGATGTTGAGTGAGTGACCGTTTTTTGAGCTGTTATCGTTATATGTCTATATATACACGCATATAACATTGTATCTACCATTTGGCTCATTCCTTTCATGCTACGATTCGCAACAATGACGGGCTTTGCACCTTTATGGCACTTTTACGTGCAATTAAATCGAGCATGTGTGGACGAATATTTCTCATAGAGGCAATACATCTTCGGAAACAACGTTATTCTGATACTTGAGTTCTTCGGTTGTTACGATGTACCTACCAGTTTTATTATATTATTATGTATACTCATAAAATATATTTGTGAGAAATTACTTTAATTGAGAAGAATAGACAAGCACGAATTGTTCTCTTTAGGGAATGCTGGGAACAAGAAATTTGTATATTTGCAGAAAATCAATCTTATTTTAGCTAAACAAGATATATATTTATATATAATACAATTATGTTTTGATCAATAAGGTTGATATATAACCCCTTTCCACAATTAACTATTTGTAAATTCTGTATACGCATTTCGACAACCAAGTTGTCATCATCATAATTTCAAAGTGTCGCATATAAATTGTACGAAAAATACACTCCGTACGCGATCCGCACATTTGCAAACAAGTGCATCTTGGTTTGCAACGGTGCGGATCGCGTACGGAGTGTATTTTTCGTACAATTTCTTCGCCGTGTTTTACCAGGTGCGACACTTTGAAATTATCTGCTGATGATGACAACTTGGTTGTCGAAATGCGTATACAGAATTTACAAATAGTTAATTGTGGAAAGGGGTTATATATCAACCTTATTGATCAAGTCAATCAACCACAGGCTCCATCAAATTCAAATACAATTATGTATTATATACAATTATAATAATTATTTTCTATATAATTATTATTCTATACAATTATTATTTGTGAAATGAAATGTACAAGTAATTTGTGTAGAAAATATGGTGTATTCTACACTAATGCACGAAAATTTAGTTACATATAAGAAATATATAGTTTTCACTATTTATATTTAAAATTTGTTCCAATAATAAATAATCGTGAAACAGCGTTAAGTTTTTTGTCCAAATTCTCGTTTTACAATAACTCCTGTTGTACAAGTTCAAAACAACCACTAAATTAATTTTCTAAGGAAGTTTGCCGTTGTAGCTTTCCATGTATTTTCAATGCTCGCCAAGGTGTTTGGTTACTTTATTACATATAGCTTCATTCACGCACATTTCTTACAGATATTATAAAGATGAAAAGGAAACTTTATTACAAATGAAGGAGTATTGGAAACATGGAATCAATACAACAACACAATGTTCAATGAAGAAATAGAATGTAGAGAAGACATTACTTCCCAGCTGGCGGAGGATACACATGAAAAAGCAGCAGTCATGGAAGACTAGCAGAAAATAGTGGATGGCACAAAAGTAATGGCTTCAGTCGATTATGAAGCTGGCTGCCATTTTGCTATAAATGAAGAAAAAGCTCTGTATTCATAAAATGTTTATCTGAAAGTGCAAAATTGATGACATTAATTGGAAAAAATTATATCGCTTAAATGCCCACCTCCCGAGTTGATGCATAATTGCGCTCGTTTTACGGCATTTTGAATTGTCGCTCGCAAAGTATCTGACTCCAAATTGGCGACTTCTTCAATGCTAGCTTTCAAGCCTTGCGAGGTTCGTGGTTTAATGTGGTAAACACGAGATAAAACGCTCCAAAAGAAGAAGTCTGGTGCTGTTAGATCTGGCAATCTGGACGGCCAGTTCAAATCTCCAAAACGGGAGATCATTCGACCTGGAAATTGGTGTCTCAAAATCTCCATCGTTGCCCGAGCTGTGTTAGCTGTCGCTTCGTCCTATTGAAACCAGAAATGATCGAAATCCAATACAGCAACTTGCGGCAAATAACTTGTTTAGCATCTGCTTGTAACGCTCACCATATACGGTTACGGTGGTGCCATCGGCGTCTTCAAAAAAAATAAGGGTCAATTACTTTTTCACGGCAAATGCCGCACCAAACAGTCACTTTGAGGGGATGCAATGGCTCTTCATGCATTTCGTATGGATTTCTGTGCCCCAGAAATACAAACTTTGTTTGTTAACATAACCACTTAAGTGGAAATGGGCTTCGTCGCTCAGTATGATTATTGATACGAAATCATCCTCTTCTTGCAACAAGTTTAACAGAGTATGGCAGTAAGTTAACCTCGTCCGACGGCCAGCAGGCAGCAATTCGTGAATAGTTTGCACTTTGTCGGGGAATGTTTTCATATCTTTCACCAAAATTAGTTGCACCGTCTGCTGATACCTAACTGTAGGCATCGTTGCCTCGTTGATGTTTATGGATTCTCTCTGACATCGTCGGCAACAGCAGCAATGTTCTCGGTGAAACGAGCAATACGAGGCCGGCCGCTTCTTGCGACATCTGTGGTGGACTCAGTTTGCACGAGGCACTCAGACAAACGCTTAATTGTTTAAGTACATGGGACACAACGACGAGAAAAACGATGACAACAGACTGAAAATTTGTCAACAAGCGGTAAGAATAATTAAGCGTTCTTGAGATGTGTGTCGCCTCATGGCTTGTTGTCAACTAATTCTTTATATATCTACAGCATAAATGTCAAAGCACAGTGACATTTGGCGCCATCTTCAAAAATGGTAACCAATTCAAATTATGACATTATTTTTGCGCCACCTGTTATTTACTATGAGGGAAAAATAAATAAAAGAAACACATTAATAAAAGAAATATGAGAACAAAGAACAATGTCCAGAACATGGCGGAAAACTGCAAACCTTCCAATATATGTACATACAAATTATAGCGGCGCACCATATTAGACGCAACCTATTAAATTCTGGTAACATTGATAAAAAGAAAAGTGGAAGAATGTGTTGGGACAAAACTAGATGAATGCCAAGGAGGCTTCAGGATGAATCGGTTTAATTACTAGTAAATCAATTTTTGTAATTCATGATCCTAAAGGTTCTTCCAATTCATTGGAGATAAAATTCAGGCTTTTTTCATAATTTCATAATTTTACATAATTTTTCCCTATTTTTGCAATATGTCTGTCATCATCATATCGATATAGATCCTCTATCGATTAGCTGTCAATATATGGATTCCCGAATAAGATTTTCTTTTGTTGTTTTTCTCTTTTTTTAGAAAGAACACCAATTAATCCATCTCTAAAACGTCTCCAAACACATTTTCATTTAATATTTTTTTAGCAATTGTATTTTTTATGGCACACGTTTTCCCACTACTTTCTCTCCACTCCAACTTATGAATTCATACACAATACTCGTTAGCGAAAAGTTCTGTTTCTCATTAATCTGGCTATAATATCTAATTTTTTATTTTCGTACTCCTATTATGATATTTCTTTGCTCATATTAATCATTTTTTTTGCTAATACTTTTATCACGTACCTTTCTTCTAAATACCATTTGCAGTAGTAATACCAATTCATTTATAATGTTGCAAGTTGTAATTTACCAAGATTTTTGGTACTACATGTCAACGACTTCCTGATAACATCACTTTAGTAAAAGAATCTTCATAATCTGTCATTATTCGAAGTCCGTCCTTTCATTTAAGTTCCATCAACTGAGCGATTCCATTTTTGAGTTTTTGTTTGGCAAGTGTAATATTCTGATATTGTAAATGAGCTAATACACGGTGTTTCAAAAAGAATATACGTATTTCGAATGCATATATTTATTAAACTTTAAGACATACGAATATGAAACTTTACACTAATATTTATAAACATCTCAAATTCAGATTACAGATGTTCAATACGTCCTCCATCAGCTACACGAAAAATATCACGTAGATACTCAAATTCCTCCCATACTCGGGCAAGCATGTCCTTCGTCACGGCAGTACGGATTCGGTTCTTCAACTCCTCCAGGTTCTGTGGAAGTGGTGGTACATAAACGTCGTCTTTAACGAAACCTCACAGGATGTCAAATCCGGTGATCGTGTAGCCCAGCTGAGACATGCTAAGTCGTCAGCTCCTTGACGACCAATCCAACGGTTCGGTAGAATTTAATTTAGATATTCACGCACTTGGCGACTCCAGTGAGGGGGTGCCCCGTCTTATTGAAAAATGAAGTCGTCTTTGTGCAGCCTCGGAAATAACCAGTTTTGTAACATAGCGAGATACTGCTGACCGTTAACCGTTAACGTGTTCAGTGGCTGCATGTGGTTTTTGTAGACCCCAAATTCGAACACTGTGTTTATTTACCAGGCGTTGTGCGAAAGTGTTATCATTGTCAATTGAATCTCGTTACAAAATCCACACGTTTCCGTTTGTCATCAGGACGCAGAGCTTGTAACAACTGTAACTTATACGGCTTCATAACCAACCGACGTCTCGAAATACGCCAAATTGTTGTTGTAGGCAGTTGTAACTACCGACTGGCACGACGAGTTGATTTTGAAGGATTACTTAGGCCACTATTCACAAAACCTCACCCTAGCGTAAGATAGAAGAGAGAAATAGTGGAACATTTTTTACACGGGTAATTAAACAGTTGAATATAATTACCTATCTACTAAGAGAAAATAATATCCTTAGCTTCAGTACAGTATATTTGTAGGTAATGATACGTATACAATCTCATATAATTGAGCAGAATTCATGTCTTTTTTAGACAGCGTTAGAATGGAAAAGCAGAATATAACGTTCTGACAATCAATTGAAGTCCGTTACCTGGTTTAAAAGTATACATGACGATGGTTTGGCTGGAAATAAAACTAGACTGCTAATACTATATTTTGGGAAAACATAGTGTTATATTTTGCCAATTTGTTTATGATAAAATTTGTGCTGTGTACGGTGAAGGTACTTTATCGAAATCTGTTGCGCGGAAATGGTTCGCTAGTTAATGAAGTTTGAATAATATATAAGGTTTGACTGGAAAGCGAAATTTTTACTTAACGTCCGCATTTATCCACTTAATAATTAAGATCTTCCAGTTAGGCTTGAAGATCTTAATTACCTATTGTTAAAGGAATAAACGCAACTGACAGTTTTGTTAATATGCATAAAACTTTGGGCGAAAATGCTTATTTAAAAATTCACAATTTGGAACTGGGTTGCGCAATTTAAAGGTGGATGATATGAGTGTTGAAGATAATATCCGACTAGGACCATAAACTATTGCAACAACTCCGGAAGGAATTCATAAAATTGAGGGTGTCGTTTCATACCATCCAAGAATTGGCGTCGAATATATTGTCATCTACCTAACAACTACATCATATTTTCAACATATTATATTGGTCAAAAAACGTGAAACAATACCAACGTTAAGTGGTAATTTGAAGCTGTTTTGCAAGGACTCACTTTCTGAAGATTTGTTATAATTGATAGAACTTGGCTTTACTTCTATGTGAGATACGTCTGATATCGCCAATTATAGACCGCTATCACTGCTATCTAACATAGCAAAGGTATTCAAAGCAGCATTGTATAGACGCATTTACTCCCCGGTAAGCAGTATTGTTTCGACGGCACAACATGGCTCCGTCTCCAAGTGTGTTACTATAGCAAATTTCTTTATCTTTTCCCAATATGTTACAGAGGCATTGAATAGTCGGAACCAGGTGGACGTCATTCACACTGATATGGCTAAGGCCTTCAATCGCATTGTCCACGGATATCTCTTATCGAAACTGCGGTGTTTGGGTTTCAGTGGCTTGTTAGTGAGTTTACTTCAATCCTACCTTACGCATCGTCAATTTGTTGTTTCATAAAATAATTTTTCTTCAGGTCGTCTTTTCATTATATGTGGAGTACCACGGAGGTCTAACTTAAGACCACTTTTATTTTTGCTTTTCATTAACGACCCGCAAGAGTCTGTAAATTGCCAGATATTGATGTTTGCGGATGACGTTAGAATTTTTTCAATTGTAGCATCAGAGGCTTATTGTGAGGGGCTACAGCATAATTTGACTGCTGTTTATGGAAGGTGTAGTGGAAATAGGTTAACATTGAATACTTCCAAATGCAGGGTTATGTTTTACACCCGTAGGTAATCTTTATTAGAATACAAATACAAGGTTACTTCCGTTCCTCTTCTTAGATATGGTGTGGTAAAGGATTTAGGAGTGTGTTTTGATATTGGGCTATCTTTTAATATCCATGTTACCAATGTAGTTTCATCGGCATATGGTATGATGGGTTTTATATTGCGGAATGCTAAGCAATTTAATAATATATATATATATATATATATATATATATATATATATATATATATATATATGTATATTGGAAACTTTATACATTTCGCTAATCCATTCGAGATTGGAGTATGATTCGATGGTGTGGCATCCTTATTACGAAGTTCGGAAAAAAGCTATAGAATGTGTGCAAACGATTTCTGAAATATCTTTGGTATAGAAATCACTGCGTCTAGTCTTACAGAGGCTTTCCCGGTTTATTTTTCTTACATGGGTTAATCCATGGTCGGATAGATTCTCCAGAGCTTCTGGGCGAACTCAACTTCAGCATCGTTAGTTCAAGTGCTTTAAAGTTGAATGGAGATATGTCGAAAAATATTAAAAAACCTAATGCCCCATGTTTCACATCTAGTCTCATTTCATATCAAATTATCCTCATATATATTATTTGAAAATTTCGATACTATTTCTATTGTTAACTATGAATAAACTACATATTAAATTTGTTCCAACAATTATGGTTTTATAAATTGAATAAAGGATTAATACTTATGAAATTCTCTTTTATGTAGTTAAGATTCCCTTGGGGAAGTAGCTACATATACTATACGAAGGCAAGTTTTTCTTTTAATTCAACTTAATATAATTGTATAATTTTGTAGCAACGTTTGTATCTTTCATATAATTGTATAATAATTTGCAAAAATAATTATTATAAATATCTACGTACACAAAATTCTTTCAGAAGTTGTTTCGGTTATTAATATTCTACATATTTTTGTAATCTTACATCTTACGTATCCATATTATTTCTAAGCAGTACGGTGGTAGATAAATAATATTGTGTATAGGTTCTTGCAACACAAAATGTTAAAACCGGTAACATACGATCGCATAGTGAGTCGCTGATTTTAATTCAGGCAAAGATAAAATGTCAGATATAGTCCTTTAAGGTAAACTATAGATCTGTCAGCTAATAGTCATTTATGAGAGCGGGTTGTGATAAACAAATCCCCATATCTGCGCATGTGCTCTCTCCCAAAGTCACGATCTATTCGCCACGATAATTTGAATACAATACATGTCAGCAGTTATGTCGTACAGTATTAAGCAACGTTTGTTGTATGGTCACACAGAGCCCGTTTCAGATTATAGCTATACGCCGTATACTATTACACACAGTAGGTACCCGACACATCTACTTCTTGAATTCTTAAAATCCCTAGACAAAGATTATTTTACGTAAATAGCAAATATTTAAAGATTTGTTATTTATGTAATAACAAGAGTTAAAGCGATACTGAATTTTTGCTTAAGGGTATTGAATATATCTATACGTTCAAGTCGGTGTGCTACAGGTAAAATGTTTCTTTGGAATAGTTAACGGGAATTTGTGCTTTGCAACGGAAAAAAATAATTTGTGTAATCTGTATGAAAATTTCAATACTAAACAGTAAATTACCGAAAATACCAGTTATTCAAATTTAGGAACACTGACAGTTGAATTTCACAAAAACTTCGTCGTAGATTTTTAAGGATTTTATCCTATAAAACTTCCGGTACTTATCTTGATAGAGGAATTGAGTAATTTCCTTACGGGGACATTATTGCACTCAATTTTTGACCTGCCGGGCAATTAATTATATTGTTATAACAATATGCGTAATATCATTATTACACGATGACACGAGGATAGTTTGACAAGTAGTGAGAATGACACATAGGTGGCGCTCTAATTGGTAAACCAATGCACTGTAATTTAGGTTGCCTATTTATATGTTTACATTCCGATATTTAGATAAATCGGTTGATTAGTTTATTTTTGACAGCTGATTGAAAAAGAAGCAACACGTCGTTTTGTTAAAATGGAAAAAGCAGAGTATTGTGCGGTGATTAAGTACTTTGTACTTAAGGGTATGAAAGCTACCGAATAAAAGATGAGTTACGGGAAACATTAGGTGAATCTGCTCCATCATCCGTCACAATAAGTAGATGGGTAAATGAATTTAAACGTGGTAGAACAAGCTGTGTTGATGAAGCGCGCTCTGGAGCACCCAAAATCGTGACTCCTAAGGAAATGATTATAAAAATCCATAACATTATTAGGCAAACATTTCAGCAGAACGCGTACATCACATTTCAATGAAGCAATTGGGGGTTTCTAATTTTTCGGCAAGATGGGTGCCGCTATTGCTTACGACTGATCAAAAGTTCACCCGTTTGCGCATTTCCAATGAGTGTTTGGACCTTTATAAGCGGAAGCCGGTTGATTTTTGTAGGCGATTTGTTACTTGCGGTGATACTTGGATACACTACAGTACACCCGAAACTGTCGAAACAAAGGTTAGAACGTGGTTCTGCACCTCCAAAGAAAGCCAAAACTACTTTATCGACAAACAAGGTGATGGCATCAATTTTTTGGGATTCAAAGGGCATTTTGCTCATTGATTACCTTCAGAAAGGTGCCACAATAAATGGACAATATTATGCAGAACTTCTAAAAAAATTAAATGTTGCGATTTGTGCTAAACGGCCAGGAATGGCAAAGAAAAAGATTCTGTTTCACCAAGCCAACGCTCACTCGCATACCAGCACAGTTGCGATGTCCAAAATCCACGAGTTGCATTTCCAATTAGTACTGCATGCGCCTTATTCGCCGGATCTAGCCCCTCCCGACTTCCACCTTTTTCAAAAATTGGAAACGGCACTAGGTGGAAAGAAATTTTCGTCTAACCACGAGCTTATCATCTTCGTAAATGAGTATCTTGCAAGACTTCCGGAATCGCATTTTAGAGATAGCATAAGGGCATTGGAGCACTGTTGGAATAAATGTATTGCACTTTTAGGAGAATATATTGAAAAATAAAAATTATTTTGTATTTAAAAAATTCGTTTTTCTTTACCATTCTCACTACTTGTCAAACTACCCTCGTATACTTTAAGTATCACGTGTACTATTATGATTAGGAAGATGAACAAAACTTTGAACGGAACTTCCTTTATTTGACATTTAAAGGTCCCAACTCAAGTGGACACTATTTTGAAGAAAATAATTAAACTTATACAAAACATGAAGTTTATTTTAAGCAGTCTCCGCTGTTTGTGAAATAGGAATTGGAAATATAAATTTATGTGGAGCTTAATGAGATACGAATTTTAGCGAGATTTTTAGAGTTTTATTTCCAAAAATTTTAAGAATTTCATAATTAAAATTTGATATGATATAGAAACGTAACCAAATGCATATACATATATATATATATACATATATATATATAATACATTAACTGACTAGGGCAACATTTCTGTTATCTATGCTAAACATGTTGCTGTCATTAATGTCAGTCATCATAACGGAGCTACTTTTGAGTTTCCCTAGCAAGCCATGATATTTTCCTACAAAATTTCTCTTACATTTTAGGCTATTTATTTACATGTTTAATGAAGGGCATTGATTAAAAGATATATTTAAATATTTTGAAACCCTAAAGTTTAAAGTAATCATTTGCACAAGAAGCCTGTGAAATGAACAAAGAGAATTATTGAACTGTGATTTTTATTCAAAAGTGGTTTAATCCATAAGAACTGTTTTGTGTAAATCAATCGTTTATTGGATAACTAGTAATTTTGCTTACCTCCTATAAAACGGTGGTACAATTAATTCCAACGACCTTCTTTAAACGATTTCAGGTTAATCCTAAGATTTAGTGGGAAAGCAGCTAATATCGTTTTATACAAACATTTCAAGGGGCAGGTAATATGAAGCGTAGGCCGATGTTTCTACCAAGAAAAGACTAATAGAGGAAATAAGTATTTTGTTACGCTAAAGTTTAAATTTATTTTATATGATAATACGCTAATGTTTAATATTGTATCAAGTGTCCGTTGTTCTAAAAAGTACTCTCTCAGAAATATTCTAAATTTGCAAAGAAATTTTCCGCATAATTCGCAAAGTTTCTGCTTCGTAAGAAGTCAAACATTTGGATTGGCGTCTGGGATCTGCTAGAGCTAATCTATTGATGCAATACGTTTTACACAGTTCCATTTTCTACGCAGCTTAGTTCGATGTTTTGAATTATTGTCTTCTTGTAGGATCCAATCTACACTGTCACTTTTAATCTACACTTTTACTGATCTTAGAGGCCTTTCTAATACAATTTTACCATTCAATTCACGCTTAAAATACCTGTAAACACGATCAAAGTTCCGACCCCTTGGTTCTTAAAACAATTCTAGACATGAACTTTCACAAAATGTCCGCTGTATAATACATTTTTTGACAGCTGAGAATGCATTTCTTTCAGGTGATTAGGACCAGAAGGATGATTCATCCTTAAACACACCATCGGATCAATCTCTGTTGGAATTCCTATTAGAGATCACGATGCCTGTTGATGTTTATCGGACATCAACAGTTTAATAATTGTACTTCGTAAACTAATATTGCGTTTGCATAATGTGCTTCTAATTGTCACTAAACCAATATTTATGTTTTTGTTGGCTAGCTAGAATTATCCTTGATGGAGCGTTAATTGCATTTTTTTCTTAATTCGGGATGAATATCAGCCTCATCTTGCGGTATTATTATTGTGGGACTTTTCCCACATCCTCGAAGATCATCTACACTTGGGGTATGTTGACAACGTCTTAGCCATTGCACACTTCTGCTCGAAATGATTGATTGTATAAATGCCTAAAATATTGAAGTTATAGGTCATTCTTGGTGTAGTTCGGAACTGACACATAATGATTTCGTTTTGTTTCCATTCGTAAAAAATAAATTACAGGGTTTATGTTTTACATCGGCCGAAGAAGCGGTATACGCATTTAAAATTGAAATGCCTGAAATGATCTAACGCAAAAAGATTGGAGAACATTTTGAAGGTTGATTGTCACAAATGCAAAAATGTACTGACCGTGGACAGGAATGCTTTGAAAAACTATAAATATATGTGTTTCATCAAAAAATTGTTTATTATTTTAGCAAGCTTCACAAGAAGAGAATGGCCTCTTTATAACTTAGGCTTAGCAAAAGTCCGAAATATTAGCGAATTATTGTATTTTTTATGAAATATATACATATATAGAACAAGTAAATTTTAATGGATGTTACTTCATTGACGCGCAATTTGAAACAAGTCGTATTTATCATGTATAGTTGTACCAACAAATTTAATCTGTCGACTAAATATAATTTTTATATATTTGATTTCTATACTCCTAAACATGTACATATAATTTTTAAATTGCTTATAGTTCAAGTATTCGTATACCCCCAAAGTAGTATAGTAACTGAAAATTTTATGAGCAAATCAAGAACCGAAGAAAAGCATCGTAAAAAATTGCCGAAAAAACAGCACGTTCGGTCATAATTCGGCGAGTATCTAGAAGCAGTATCAAAGATGAGGCGCGGGCTGGTTGCTAATTCAGGCGGGTAAGTGGAGGTGCACTTATCACATGCCTACAGGTTTAATATTTAACAGACTCCCGACCATAAACTCGCCGCTTTCCTGACACTCCGTGTCTTTTTAATACCTAAGTTTCATTAACGCCCGGGTATAAATCTTTATTGTAACGGAAACCCCGTCTAAATATAAGATAATATCGCGATGAGGAAGAATTATGTGAGTGTAAAGTTTTTAGTATGTACGGTTATATCGGTGGATTTTAGAAGTTTAACTAAATAATGTGATGCGTGCCTTTTATTTATGAGCTAATTTCCATATTAACTATATTCATATTACATGAATGCAACTTATCTTTAACTTGTTATCTTGTTATTCGCTTTCGCACATACACCAACACACATTTATATATATGTATATACGTACACACATGTACTGCTCGCACACATGCAAATACGAACACACATATATGCATATATACACAAATTTTATTATGTAACCGATATGAATTATCTTAGATCATAAAAGGTTGTCGTGCAATTCAGTTCTGCGAGATTGCGAAGGTCGATATGTTGATGACTATTTCGTTTCAAATCAAGTATGTCTTTAGAAAGCGACTAATGATTTAGAAACATACTATGTTGATATATGTAATATATGCTGGTTCGTGCACATTTGAGCAAACTTGTTTAGAAGGAGTAGGTGCAGTAATTATCTTTAAATATTCAGTAAAAATAGAGCAATTTTCTCAATTCATTAAACTTTTGAAATAGAAAAGTATGTCACACTGCGTCTCTAGCTGTTACAAATGCAACCTTCTTCTTCATAATTTAATTAAATATTTAAATAAGTAAGTAAGTAAGCTGTTCTGTGTAATCTATAATTACATACAATTAGTATACTTAATTTCGCTTTAAAAGAAATATAAAGGTATAACAAAAACATACTTATACAATTTTACAAAAAAAATGCCAAAATAAATAGAAAAAGAGAGGAGGAGAAGGAAGGAAGAAAGGAAGTTGAAACGGAATCTACACTAAATATTATAAATACATATTGCTATGATAAATTCTGCTTTATTGGCTCTCCTGCCTATTGAGGTAGTATAACAAATTTTGAGAATAAATACTATGTTACGACATAAGTATTCTGGTATAGAAGAATATTTTTAAATTTGACACTTTTTGTGAATCCTATAATAAATTTTTTAAAGATTGAACCGGAGTTGTTTTGAAACAACTAGTTATGCACAACGCTCAGGTAAATAAAACGATTAACTACAACTTGTACATTATAATTAGTTAAATTTAACGTGACTAAATAATTATATTTATAAAAAAAAATTGATTATCTTTCACACATTTAAAATATTTAGTACAAACGACAAGAAATGAGGTATATATCCGAAGAAAGTTAGATAATCTGCAAAAATATTTAAACAGTTTAAATAAACAATAAATACTAAAATTTGTAATTTTATTATTTGAAAGTTTGCAGTCTAATGTTGCATCTGATAACTCTTAAAATGATTCAGACTCACGCATATTGAAGTTCGAAAACCTCAGTTACTGAAAATTTACTAAATCAAAATTTGGATTTGGATAACGACTGTATTCAAAGAATCTGTATTTGAATGTGAAATTAAATCAAATTATCTATTTTACTCACTTATCATTATCACGGCCATCGTCGAATTACTCATATGACTTATGATTCTATGTATTTATAACAAGGCTTAAAATTAATTTTGAAAATCACAATTATAATCTAAAATAAAATAGATTCTGTTTTTTTATTTGTGTTTTAAAACAACAAATATCTCTAAAATATATCAGTTATTTCGTACAGACATGCCTATCGTCCATCTAATACTGCAAAACTTGATATTTAAATAAGAATTCAAAATAAATTTGAAAGCGATAATCTATAATTCCAAAACATCACAAGCTTTACGGTCGTCGTCGACCTACTTGGCTTGCTGCTCCGAATCATATATCTTTAATCAAAATTATTGACTGACTTCGGTAAAAATTCAAGCAAGAAATTAATTTAATTAAAATTTTAAATTAGAATTAAATTAAATTAATTAAATCATATTTAAAATATTATTAGTAGTTTGATTGAAGAATAACGGCTTTGAACATTTCACTATAAAATATAATTGAATTAATTAAACAAATTTCAATTCATTCGATTTGTTTTGCGCCATTTCGAATTAAATCTTTCATTAAATTATTAGTTTTTAATATATTAAAATAAAATTCCTAATTTACTTCTGTCGTCTATCAGAAATTTTTCATACTCTAATATAATAACTCTTAATATAATATTTAGCCATATTTGTTGACTTTTTCTTTACAAACAAATTAATTATTAACAAAATTAAGTTATTGATGGATAGTAATGGACTTACATTTCCAATTATAGCTTTACAGCATTGTTTTTGGTATTTGCTCTTATACTATTTTGTCAATTTTGTATACAATTTTGTAAGAGACTAAAATTACAATGAAATTTTTGAAATGCATTGATATAACTTGATATTTGAATTTAACTGGGATACATGAAATCATCTCACCACACTGATAGTATTCGAAGAAAAACAATCGATAGATATATACGTGTTCTTTTTTAAATCATATATAATTTTTCCGTAATGTAATGTACATCTCTATATACATAAATGTAAAGTTTTTACTAAAGTAAATATTTTATGCAGTGAAATTATGTACATTGGTATATTATTTGTGATATTAATTGCTCACTGCATGGTGTGTCTTTTTGAACATTGTTAAATATTGTCTGATTATGTCTATATGAAATTTTAGTCTAAAATATTTATGATGACTTACTTTGCATATTTAACTGGTGTTTAAAAACATTAGTACTGAAACTAGACTTGAGATTCCTGTGAAAGATATTGTTAAAAGTTCGCCATAAAGCTCATTTCACAGCGACCTTTTCAGATCGATTATGGTTCTTATATCATTCTGGATATTCCTGGTTTCTATGCATTCGTTTTTTTAAGTTGACGTTTATTACGGCTCTTTTAGCGTTTATATAATCTCTTCACCAACTTTTATACTTCAGCTTTATCCTTACAGATTTCTGGTTAATTTTTTTCATGGTAGGTTATTTCCTTGCAGCTTTAGAAGTTCTCGTGGTATTTGTTTTTTGTTTTGCTATTCTATACTGCTCTCGAGCAGTAAAATAGTCCACCAAAGCTCTGGTTAATAGAGTAAAACTAAACGCTAGAGACTTGAGGCACATGATCACACACCTTAGTTTGAGTTTAGTACAGGTGTTACCGTGCTCGTACACTTGCTCTGAGCTTCTAATGAGAGAACAGAAATATATTAGGCATTAGACTGACATCAGTACAGATTTCGAAAGACCAGTTTATTGACAGAGTTTTTAGGCTGAGAGAAAGGTTTACAATTTTCTATAAATACCAAATAACCATACATGCGCATATCATAAACTTGAATGCTTCTAATACTCGTAGCGACATAAATATGCAGCAAATTGGTACTATATTAAAAGAATTCGACTAAAAACACATAACTAATTCTCATAATAGTTAAAATAAATAGTATAAACAAAATGAATTACAAAATGTTTAGAAGTCTACAAAAAGATGACCTTTCATCCATATCAATTGTTGGCATCCTGAAAAGCAAATAATAGGAAGTAATGCAATCAATAGATAAAAGTTATCAATGTTTCATCCTGCAGATTATGTGATGTATATAATTGGGAGTACAAAATAGCTTAATAACAGTACTAATGAGCAATAAAGTAAAAATATAAGGAGAAATCAATTTAATATTGGATGGCGGCTTGACATAATATTAAAATCTAAGGAAAATAAAGGTCAGGTGTATATTTTATTTTAAGTGTGCAAAACTCGAATTATGAAGACAACAATACAAAATTGTTTTAGACATATGAACCTATGGTATACAGAATGCTAGGTTTCCAAACGAATTTGTAATGTTCAGATCAAAAAATATGATTGTTATTTGCCCGATGGTTTCTAGGAGAAACAAACAGCAAGTTTATGTTAGATCATGAAAACCAAGTGTGTATGAATTTTTAGTTGGATCGCTTAATTCTACGTAAAAATATCTACTAGATGCTGCTCATAATTTTGTTATATCGAAGATATGTAAGACAGAAGTTTTCGACAATTTTCAATTTTCAATCCGGTATCTTTAATATTAAGAATGTTAGTCCTGCATGTAGATAGAAATTGCATACCTGTTTATATTAAGCTATATACGAAAGCATTGTTAAGTATCAGTAAATCTAAGCCACCTAGAAGAATTATAATTTATTGTTTACTTACTGCAAGTTAAAGCTTCTTAATAAGTTTAATTAAATTTATATTCACTGATGTCGGAAGTATCGTGAATAAATCGGAAATTTTAATCAAGAATTTGAAATAACCGACGTTTGCGTATGCTTGTGTATATCCTGCCGTCTGTACATATACTTTAGTAGTTTGTTTTCTCTTACAATCACACGAAGAATCATATCAACTTCCTCCTATTAAGTTAAATAGTTCGTTAGATATTCATCCCTTCATTAAGGTCTGTAGTAGATTGTTGGCAGGTATTGATGTTCTTATGACACTTATTGCTGATTTTAAATTCGGTATAGCGATTTTTGATTAAATTAAGAATTAATTATTTTCATACGAATTCATGAATGGAACGTATTGGAAAGTATGGGATGCATACATCGCTCATACATTGCGCATAAACTTTTAAAGATTTCATATTAATTCATATACTGAGAAAAACGAATTTAACTATTAAATGGCATGTTTTATAATTTGAATTACCCAATTGTTAATTACATAAACATAAAGTGATGCATGAAGGACTGTAAAAAATATCGAATTTTTTTATCTCAGTGAAAATGTTATATTTGTTCACCGGACAAATTATGATAGTAATAATAAGTATATATACATATATATGCGTCTAGTTGACATATGCTATACGCCAATGTCTACAATTGTTTTAAGGAAATCTTCCATACTGTAGAACTCTTGCTCTATTAGCCAAAACTTAAAAATAGTTTTAAACCGGCCCAACGGCAAGCTCTTGATCCGAAGCGGTATGTGGTTGTATATTTTTACGCAATGATGAATAACATTTTTTTGTATTTTTGTAAAGTTCGTTTGTGAGGGCACAAGATGCATATTACGAAAGTTTCGCGTAGCATGTGCGTGATATGTTTCGTGTTTTTTAAAAAATTCCTTATAGTTTGTTTTCACATGTAGCGCGCACTGAAGTATATAAATTGAGGGCATTGTTAGTACTTTGGCAGATCGAAACACACAACTTTCTGTTGATTTCATGCCATAAATTGCTCTAATACATGAGTATTGGAGGATAAATATCCTCCGCCAGTCGATGGAATTGCCCCAGAACACCACACCATACTGAAGCCTTGAATGTACATAGGCGAAGTAAGAAAGCAGTCCCACCGCCACACCCACGTTACAAGAAATAACACGCAAGTAGTAGCAGAACCGAGACAGCCTCCCAGATAGTTCGTTGATGTAAGGTTTCCAGGACAACTCAGAGTCAACCCTAAGGCCAAGAAATGGCGCGTCACATTTAGAGGCAAGCACTTCATCACCCACAACCACTGTCGGTAAACTGTTACCAAAGGTCAGCAGATGGGTTTTGGATAAATTTAATTGTATTGTATTTGCCGCAAACCACTTTCCTAAAACATGTATATTTTCTGTTATGGTCATACTCAAGTCTTCATTTCCAGAGTCTATGACTGTGGATGTGTCATCTGCGAAGAGAACCGTTAAGGATTCCGTAGCGTTCGGGAGATCGTTTATGCACAGTAAAAAAAGTAAAGGTCCCAAAATAGAACCCCGCGGAACACCCAGGGTAACTGGTTCCGGACGTGACCTCACCATGCCTCTCCCCGCATCAA
This sequence comes from Dermolepida albohirtum, assembly GCA_031893035.1. Lineage (NCBI taxonomy): Eukaryota > Metazoa > Arthropoda > Insecta > Coleoptera > Scarabaeidae > Dermolepida > Dermolepida albohirtum. Next base: position 212,244 of record JAVIWB010001606.1, on the reverse strand, counting down.
CCGCTTGCACATACTGCATTCTGACACAAATATGAACGGATCCAATCCGATGCCACGCCCCTGAATACCATCAGCTCCAATTTCTCCAACAAGACTTCGTGATGTACACTATCGGAGGCTTTCGAAAGATCCATAAACACAATTGCCATCGGGAGTTTGATAGATATATTATTTATAATTCTTTCCAAAAGTTGGTAAATTGCTCTGGCAGTTGATCGCCCTTTGATATAACCAAGAACTATTCTTTCAAAAACCTTCGTCACGTTCAACAATTGCGCTACTGGTAGATAATTTTCAAAGCTATTCTTCGCTCCTTTCTTATATACGGGTACCACTTCGGCGTGCTTCAAGTCATCTGGATATTGACCGGTCTCGAACGAGAGGTTTATCAGGCATGCCAATAGTGCAGCCAATTCTGATGCACAGAACTGTGGGAGCGACATTGAGATCTCATCCAGTCCCATTGATGGGGTTACTTTAAATCTTTTTATGGTGCTAATAACTTCACATTCATCAGTGGAATAGAAGTAGCACGTTTCCGACACTGCTTTTACGTTGGAATAGTCTGTTGCACCCAAGTAATCATTTGCTGCACACGCTGTAGCAAAGTAAAAATTCAGCGCTGATAGAACTTCGATATCGTTGTCATGATTTCTTATATCGTCAATGTTAAAATTCTTTTTTTTAGTAGCTCCAGTTAGTTCCTTGACAACATTCCATGTAGCTTTTGTTTTATTGCCAGCATTTTGGATATAGTGGGAATAAGATCTTTTTTTAGATGCTATTATTTCATGTTTCAGTCTTGTACAGAATTCTGTGTAAACCTGTTTTGGTAACCTCTGTTGTATTACTCCTTCAAATAGTTGACGCTCGATATTAGTTAGATTTTTTATATAATCGTTTAACTATGTTTTGTTGATACTATTGGTTGTTACCAATCTTCTTGTCGAATGCTGATCCATCGTTATCAGCCCATATTGAAATTCACGGTAAGCAAGACTACATTCGACGTTTGACAAAGCGGGTAACCAAAAGTCATTGCATAAGTTAAATCTAATTGCAGAAAGATGTGGCCGCGTGAGGATACGTTTTTGTCTTGTTATTACGTTGTTTTCATTTTCTTTAATGTACTGATAAAATGATATTTTTTAAGCCAGGTGATCTGATAATGCTGAGTTTACTGTGTCTGCTTCAAAACCCGCGAAATTGACAAAAACATTGTCAATCGTAGATTGAGATGTGCGTGTAATTCTATGATAGTTGGTTTTTCAATGTTGGCTATATAGTTATAGGTATTCATAATATCAGGAAGACGAGCACTATGATCATGTTGTTTTCCTAAATCTATATTAAAGTCACCAGTTATTAAAATTTTATAATCCCGCTTTTTTTTGATAAATCTTGCAAAATATCTTGCAGAGTAATAAAGAACGCGCTGATCTTACCAGATATCGGCGGTCTATAAATATGAGAATTTCAAGTTAAGGAACAAATGTTTTCCATTTAACAATGACAAAGGGTTCATTTAATGTTATTTTCCGGTTGAGTTCGAAAGAAAACTAGACATCTGTTTTGCGTATGTGCATGGACAAAAACATAAATAACATCGTTTCGACAATAAAAATCACTGGCACAGCAGGAGCATAAAATTTGTCGCCAATTCCAACTTTTCGGTTAAGCCAACTAGCCTGTTTTGATTGTTGTTTTGATTATCTACGCTTTATTTAACAATTAAGCCTTGTTTATATGCATACGTCATTATTTGCATGGTCAACAAATGTATTGCAGAACGGCGGTTAAAGCGGCATAAGTACTCTTACTCCGAACTGTGAAAAGAAAAACACATATTCGCTTTTCTCTTGCTATAAGCCCTCCAGTTCAGAGTAAGTACTGACTAGCTAAAATAACTGAAGTGATCTTTTTAAATAGATAGGTTACTTAATTTTCAACTTACCTAGGTAATATTTTAATATCACAAATGTAATTATTCAGTGGCAGTTTAATACTTAGAAGGCTAATCTTATAATTGTAGCTCAACATTTTTATAAGCAAAGAAATCTTGAACGATATGAGCTAGTGCGTAACCTCTACAGCATATATTTTATATTATATAAAATCCACAAATTACATTTGCATCGTTAGAGTTAAAAGGCAATGGATATTCAGATATTTTTGATATTTTAACATCATTCTGTTTTTTTGCGGTGTTTAAATTGAACTACGACACAAAGGAAATAGAACGCATTCGTCATTCCCGAAACTTTCTGAAGTACGATATTGTCCGAAATTTTTCTGACCAACGATTGTCTATTTCATCACAGTAACTTTTAACTACTCAGACGTGCGACTAACGGACACAAATTACAGAGAAACTCCAATATAACACATAGCGGATACTATTCCGGTTGACAGAGACATCAAGGATCACATCTGTCGCCTCTTGCGGTCCGTCCAAACTATCTTCGGCCCTCGTTCCATTTTTATGTCTTCGTATGTTCTTATGATCCAGTTCTTATTGGTCCAGTGCCATCTAATATATTACGAATACTTCTTTATTGTTTCCACGCTTCGACGGAATCGCCCTTGGTATGTGGAAGTGGAATGTGTTCGCCAAATAATGTTTTTTGTTAAACATACAATACGATATGTTTGTCGTGTATTAAATTAAATTAGTAATTAACCTTGCGCAATATTTCAAGGCTTTTTTGCTGTAAACTAGGATTAATTATGTTAAATGTGACTAGTAAAATTATTTTATCTCAGTTAGCTCTAAAGATGCAAATATGAGACACTAAATTCATTATCAATAGGATATTTCAAAGTTTAGATTAGTAATTTCCTAGCAAACAAAAGCTAGAATTTTAATGCATTTATCAAATATGAGCAAAAAAATAATACGAAAGTAAGCAAAAATAAACGAGTCTAATGTCAACAAATATACATTGAAAAATATCATAATGGAATGTTTGTAATGGTTGAACAGTTTATGAAAATGTCCCTGTATTCTTCCTTACATATAACTACATTAATTTTTCTGATCTGCCTTTGATGATTTATGAAAATGTCCCCGTATTCTTCCTTACATATAACTACATTAATTTTTTTGATCTGCCTTTGATGATTTTAAAGGGTCGGTGCGGAGACAAAAGGAATGTACAGTTTTACGAAGAAAACTTGCATAGGACATATGTAGGAGCTTTTTTAGCTAACAAAAAATCTAGCCTAACCATCATTACATAATTCATATTCTGCCCTCAACAACCGCCTACAAACACTTACACTGTTTCTGTAATTTTTAAATTACTACGAGGATAGCCGTTTATATTTGGGGAACTGGCAACACTGTTAGAGCTGCCACCGATCTGATGATTGCATCGTGAAGTTTGTCATTTTTGACAATATATTTACCTCGACAGTTTTATCATCCGGTCGCTGTTTCTATTGTTGACAGTAACTTGAAAATTTTATGTCAGCAAAAAAATGGAATTAACTCGCGAATAGTGAATTCAAACATGGACGGCGTTCTTTGGACGTTGAATTTCGTCCCACAAATGTTGTTGTGTCGGAAAACATTAATGCAGTGTCTGAACTGATGCAAGACCATGATGTGACATACCGTGAAATCGAGGCATCTCTAGTTATTAGTAACACTAGCGTGCATAAGATCCTGCATGAATATTTAGCCGTTAAGAAGCTATGTTCACGTTGGGTACCACATAATTTGACAACCACTCAAAAAAGGACTCGCGTCGATTGGTACCAAGAAATGCACAAAAAAATGAAATGGCTGTGCTTCAAAGAACATTTATAAAGTTGTCATAGGTGACGAATCTTGGATCTATACGTATGAGCCTGAGAGTAAACAGCAGTCGACTGTATGGGTATTCCAAGATGAGCCAAACCAACAAAAGTTGTTCATGCTCGAAGCGCATCAAAACAAATGGTCACCTCTTTTTTTCGGAAAAACCGGTCACGTTGCAGCCGTGCCTTTGGAGAGTTGTAGAACGATCAATTCCGAATGGTACACTATTTGTTTGCCAAAAGTTTTTGAATAAATAATGAAAACGAACCGAAAGCGACAGATCATTCACCACCATGATAATGCGAGCTCTCACAGGTCGCTTCAAACAATTGAATATTTGACCGGGCAAAACATTGAATTGATGAGCCATCCGCCATACAGTCCTGATCTAGAATCATGTGTGTGCTTTTTGTTCCCACACGTGAAGATTAAACTTCGTGGTCAACACTTTTCTACCCCGGAAGAGGCAGTTGAGGCATTTAAAACTCATATTTTGGAGATACCGTCTTCGCAGTGGTAGCAAAGCTTTTCGGATTGGTTTAAACGAATGCAAAATTGCATTGATTTTCAAGATGAATATTTTGAAAAGCAATAAAACTATTTTCGATTATAAAAATTTTCTTTCTGTTTGCTATTCCCGAAATATAAGCGGCTACCCTCGTAAAATTTGCGAATGATAGATATTATCGAATTTGAATCGTTCGGGTAATCCGTTCGTCCATAAATATGAAAGCACATTGTTTAGTGTCAGTTTACTTTTGGAGTAGTTTGTTAGCTAAAATACGTTGCCTGATTTAGTAACTATTTTGTACTCAAATTTTTTTGACAATCAAACGAGAGCAAATTATAAGAAAGTTTATAATTCAATTCATGAACTCTCCGAGCTATTAGGTACTAGGATCGTTGTGAGTCTGCAGTCAATGTCATAATAATCATGAATATTTCAAAGACAATACTATAATTCGAAGTAATATAATTCCTGAAGTAACTGAATTTCGCAGGTTCGTTAGGGTATTTTTAAAATAAATTTTGCATAATTTTGATAAATTAAGAGTCCATATATTACATATTACATTCGTAAATGGTTCTTGAGGTTCAACATAATTTATGCCCTCAATGAACTTCCTTGTTACTTATTTGGCATACTCTTACTTGTCTTATCGTCAGTAGAAGAAATATGATTCCTAACTGTGACAGAATGATGTGTGATTACATATTACGCATTACGTTTAAGTATGCAGCTTATGCAGTACATACTTTAAAATACAAATTTTAACTTGTTGTATAGTTACTGATCGGTATATATAGGGATTGTTTTCTCCCATGTGGGAGCATCTGAGATATTATATATATAATTTATTCGTTATTTACATGATACCTCTATTTTAATAAGATCTTACAATTTACAAATATAACTGACTCTTGAATGTAAAATTGCCATTCAATCTGCGTATAATAATAGTTTCAAATTTTTAATCTATGTAAATTGATGTACAAAAAGAAAAGCTTAAAAGGAAAGGAGTAAAAAGATAACAGAAAACTGGAGTATCCCATATAATATAAAGTCCCATATAATATAAAACATAAATAAATACAAAATAAACTAACTCCTTCCGTAATTCTTTATTCTTTTCATTTTGTTTGAATCACGAAAATAATAATGTTGCTACTCGATCCCCAGAATATAATTTCATATTTTACTGCTGCTTTATAATATAATTATTGTTTCATGATTCATATATTTATCTGCGATTTTAGTACACAGTTGATCCCACTTAATTTATACAGCAAGTTCTCCACATATAGCGACCAATTTAGATATTCGTCTATGTAAATTCCAAAAATTTTTACTTTCTTAATTATGGACATTCGGAGAAACTGATGCAAGCTAATATCTCGGTAATTTCGCAGTTCTATTGTATCTCCTTTTTATATATGGGTCTCGGAATGATACTAATAATTAATAATAATAGTCTTCATTATCCAACAAAAACAAATTTTCCACTTACAAACCGAAATTAAAAAAATAAAAAATAGAAATTTACAATAGTTTTGCATACAAACTATCTTTAGTTTGTATGTAAAGTCAAATAAAAACAAAGAAAATAAAATATGGAAAGAAGTTTATGACTATTAGATGTGAACAAAATGTTGATGTACTACTCGTACTAATTTTATTATAAACTGTCTAATAACATCATCCGCATCAACTGCTACGAAAGTTGGTCGTACAGTTTGTTAAAGTATGCTCTACGAAAATTGTACCTATAATTATTATTAGAGGGAAAGTTAGGAATGGGAACACGAGGATGCAAGTCTGAGTAAATATCTAAGGTTAGGTAACGTTTTTCACTGTAACTAAAGAATTAAAATTATGTGCGACAGATAATCTATTACCATTACTAAAATGACCTATCATTAATGTTAAATTCATTGTTATACTGACGCAAACCAGTGCACTCATAAAGGTAATTAAAGATTTCTGGTTATTCTTGTTATTGGCGAGTTTAATAAAACGCAAATAAAATCACCAAAAATTGTAACGTGTAGCATATACATATATTACATATTAAATCAAAATGAACTGAATAAAGTCGCCGAAAGTCGAAAAGTAATCTACACCAAGTAGCACGATCCATTGATTCAAGTTTTCGGTCAGTTCTTGCAATATGATTATATAAAGACGAATGTATTTCGGAATCTAATCAATTATTGCCCAGCCAAGCTTCTGTGATAAACACGTTGTCGACATTAAATGCAGCATTAGTAGAAAGCAATAAATGCAGTTAAGGTCGAAAACCATGGACGTTTTGATTCGATGGGCCAGAATAGCTTTCCTGGTATCTTATTTTAAATATACTTAGATCCAATTAAGCGATTCCTCAGCAGTTTGACGTGAACTAAACTCATCTCTAACCGATTTTAACAAATTCCAATGTTTTATTCATAGCGAGAGATACATAATTTAAAGTGGAGCTAGTTTTCAGATTCTTTCTTAATAATTGATAGTTTTAATTGCTCTGAAAATATAGCGTAAGACGTTACTTATTGTGCAACACAGAATCTCAGACCGCTCTTCTATGACAATTTATTAATCAGACTAGTTGCAATTTCATAAGCAGTGGTTAGATGCTTACGCTTAAGTTGTTTTATACAGAACAACAGAATGCTTAATTCCTCCGCATAGCGCAGGAAATGGTAACGTTGAGGTGTCACTTGAAATTTAAATATTTATGTAATAGTGTTTTTGTAAGCCTTGAAATTGTAATAATTAAATAATTGTTATAATTACTAGCAGTCTTTCCAAGATCAGATACTATTTTCATTGATTTGATTTAATTTCCAGTTATCCCTTTAGAGATATATCATATGCATTTTCCTCTATTGTTGGATGCTTTTACCTTATACTCATAATGTTTACGTGTTGCGTTTACAAAAAAACAGAAATATTTCTTTTTTGTGATTTTATGCAATTCTTTGAAATAGTGATAAAAAGTAAATCGTATATAAAAATCAAGGTAAATATATCTTCATTAAGAGGATTTTTCTTACAATTTTCCGAATATACATTTTTCAAAGGAACATGTCATTAAATTATTTAGAAAATATAGCAACAGAGGTACTACATTTTGGGTTTACATTCGCTTCTGCCGTACTGTATATTGCATTTGGATTCACCTCATTTATATTTATGTTAAATATATGCATATACTCTTATGTAAAAAATCATTAATAAGATCAAAATCAATTCCTTTATCGGTATGATTAGAGATTTGAGCAACTAAAACTCCACTATGATAGTACTTCACAGCTTAAGAATTTGTTATCAACACAGCTTTTGTTTTATAATGTATTATATTGTTTTCAAAAACTGCGTGAAAGAGATTGAAGGAATTAAAATTAACAGTAAGAGAGCTTATTATGATCTTTGATTAGAATTTCTATCTTAAGTCACACGCGATAAATATTATATTTTTTCCTTGAAAATATTTATTAAACATTTTTTCAAACTATCGAAAGATCACTGAAGGTTGATATATAACCCCTTGCCACATTAGCTTTCGTATTCTGTATACGTATTACGACAACTAAGTTGTCATCATCAGCAGATAATTAAAAAGTGTCGCACCTGGAAAACTACCGCGAAAAATACCCGTACGAAAACAAACTCCGTACGCGCTCCGTACCGTTGAGAACCAGAATGTACACTGTATATTCATTTCACAAGATTTTTAAAAATTTTTTTACTTAAACTAGAATGAATGACATTAAAAATTCGTACCGTGCAACGAATATACAGTGTACATTCTGGTTCTCAACGGTACGGATCGCGTACGGAGTTTGTTTTCGTACGGGTATTTTTCGCCGTAGTTTTTTAGGTGCGACACTTTTTAATTATCTGCTGATGATGACAACTTAGTTGTCAAAATACGTATACAGAATACGAAAGTTAATGTGGCAAGGGGTTATATATCAACCTTCAGTGATCAAGTGAATAAACCATAGGCTCCATCAGAATTACCTATCGAAATATATTTACCCCTACTAATATGTTATTATTGCTTTCTATACAGTCTATTGTAGCACACTCAACATATCTTTTCGTTGAAAACTCACATATTTTTTTCTGCACTGGGCACTGAAGATTTATATTTACATAAACTATTACTCCTCCATGTTCATTTTTATCGAGGCAGAAGTTTATTCTATTTGGAAATGCTTAATTTACTCCATATATTTTTAAAGTTTATTGTAATGGTCGAGAGGATGTCAGATTTCTCCCTATTTTTTGAAATTCTAAAATATATTACATATTAAGCTTATTGTTCCATTTTCTTTAGAAAAAACTAATACTAGTAATTTATAATATTGTGTTTGTGTGCTTCTGCAAAGCAGTACATTAATATGAATGTAGAACAGAACCACGATATTATTTTCTTTTTCTTATACGGTACATTTTTTACAATTATTCCTCAGCCATGGATCCATGGGGGAAGCGGCTCTCTCTACTGATTTATAGACTACCGACCGGGACACGCAATTGTCAGAAAAGCGAGTCCAATCAGCGAGTAGGCGGTCAGCGATTTTTCATGTAAAGTCGTGTCTGTGTGCACAAGATATTTGCACCAATCAGTAACCGGCCCCGGGCAAAAATAAACCCGAGATGTTTTAATCTTTTCGCGAACAACGCATCGTACGGTGTCTATTGCTGTAACTTTCGCATTTCATTTGCTGACGTTTTTTATTTAAAATTAATACATTTTTTACCTCGGAACGCTAGTATACCAATATACATACATATGTATGTACGTACATGTATGGACATACATACATCTGTATACATACCAAGTGTCCTCATTTCGACCATTGGTATCTCGGTTTTATTAGAAAACATAGAGCAAAGGTTAAATGTGGCAGGCTTTGCATAATTTAATATTCGCGGCAAATCTCATTTCAAATTCATCCTTACTTTTTAAATTTGAAGATAATATGAAAAAAATCAAAATTAGACGATTTCAATTATCCTCAAACATTCAATAACATCTAATGTGACCACTTCTAATGTTTTACACACATTTTCTAAAGTAAACAGAAACCCCTGATTGTCCAAACGATTTTCTTCCTCTAATTCCTATATTCCCATAATTTGTTTAATTCGATTTTTGTGTAATAATTTTCTACTTATAGATACAAAAGATACATTTGCTTTATTACTGAAGCAGAAATACAGAACTATTGTTGAGTTTTGAAATTTCTTGATTATATAATAGTACACCTGCAACAAAACCAAAGACAAAACCAAAGCAGGGAAGACTACATTCTGGAATAAATAAATTACCTCTTATACAATATCAACAAAAAATGTGTCGGTGATTTCATTGTCATCATAATTCGTTTCGTTGTGAACAAACAATAATTACACGTTTTTGGTTAGTATTTTGGATTTATTGACTAATATAATTCTTTTTGACATACGAGGATAGTTTGACAAGTAGTGAGAATGACACATAGGTGGCGCTCTAATTGGTAAAACAAATGCACTGTAATTTAGGTTGCCTATTTATATGTTTACATTTCGATATTTACATAAATCGGTTGATTAGTTTATTTTTGACAGCTGATTGAAAAAGAAGCAACACGTCGTTCGTTTTGTTAAAATGGAAGAAGCAGAATATCGTGCGGTGATGAAGTACTTCGTAATTAAGGGTATGAGCGCTACCGAAATAAAAGATGAGTTACGGGAAACATTCGGTGAATCTGCACCATCATCCGCCACAATAAGTAAATGGGTAAAGGAATTTAAACGTGGTAAAACAAGCTGTGTTGATGAAGCGCGCTCTGGAGCTCCCAAAATTATGACTTTTAAGGAAAAGAGTGTTTGGACATTTATAAGCGGAATCCAGTTGATTTTTGTAGGCGATTTGTTATTTGCGATGAAACTTGGATACACAACAGTACACCCGAAACTAGACAACAGTCGAAACAATGGTTAGAACGTAGTTCTGCACCTCAAAAGAAAGCGAAAACCACTTTATCGACAAACAAGGTGATGACATCAATTTTTTTAAATTCAAAGGGCATTTTGCTCATTGATTACCTTCAGAAAGGTGCCACAATAAATGGACAATGTTATGCAGAGCTTCTACAAAAATTAAATGTTGAGATTCGTGCTAAACGGCCAGGAATGGCAAAGAAAAAGATTCTGTTTCACCAAGACAACGCTCCCTCGCATACCAGCACAGTTGCGATGTCCAAAATCCACGAGTTGCATTTCCAATTAGTACCGCATGCGCCTTATTCGCCGGATGTAGTCCCTTCCGACTGCCACCTTTTTCCAAAATTGAAAACGGCGCTAGGTGGAAAGACATTTTCGTCTAACTACGAGCTTATCATCTTCGTAAATGAGTATTTTGCAAGCCTTCCAGAATCGCATTTTAGAGATAGCATAAGGGCATTGGAGCACCGTTGGAATAAATGTGTTGCTATTTTAGGAGAATATATTGAAAAATAAAAATTATCTTGTATTTAAAAAGTTCGTTTTTCTTTTCCATTCTCACTACTTGTCAAACTACCCTCGTACTTGTAGTATTTTGTTCGGTCCATTGCAAGAAGTATTCATTCAAAATTGATCAGAAAAGCTGCGAAATATCAGAACAACTATATAACTATTAAGTTAGTGCATACTTTAGAAGCAAAAAATAATAAAAATAAAACTGCTAGTTTATTTCTAGAGAACATTTTTGGAACTAAAATGGTTTTCGCGATGCTTTAATTTATTAGTCAGGTGTTAAGAGGAATGATAACCTTTTAGAGTTTGGTTAATATGGTGGTTGCATGGAGGAGCGCAATCGAAGGAACGAAAACGTGACAGTTATGCAACAGAGAATAATAGAAAACAAGGTAATTCGAAAGTTTATAAAATTAAACAAAATAAATGGAGAGCATTTTGTGAGAACATTTAAGTTGTCTCTGGTATGGTCAGATTTAACGGAATTGTCATGAGATTTTTCTAACAGGGCCAGAGGCCGGATGGAAGAAGGGTTCGATTACCGTAGAACAGATTCTTAAAGAATTATCTCGATAGACAGTTTCGGAATTCGTAAAGAATAAATTCTAACAATACCAATCAACTGGTCACTAGAAGAAGATCTCAATAGTCTCTGAAATGGGTTTATTATTTGTAAAATTTGCTGCCCAGAATAATTTGGCGGGAGAATCAGGAAGAAGCATGCATAAAAAGTTGCAGTTTTTTCGGACATATATATGTAGGTGCTTTTGATAAAATATTAATTTCTTTAATTAGCCAGAATTTGAACGTTGATGATGTTACTGGATCAATTGTACGCTACAACACAAAAGAAGTTCATGCTAAAATGAAAACCCACACAATTACCATGAGAACAACACGAGGAAGGGCTATCACTACTGCTGTGGAGATCAGTAGTAGACAATTCTTTACGGACATTCAATTGCTAATAATTATGGCTACACATGTTTTCTAATGATATTGTTATTATGCCCAAGGGAAAATTTCGCAAAGAATAATGGGCGTCCCGCATACTTATGAAGAGGTGTTGTCTGAAACAGGGACTTTCTGTTAATTCGCACAAAATAAAATTAGTAACTTTAACCAATATGAGAAAGTCAAATAGCCTGAGCAACATAAGGCTGTTTCATCAGCAACTGGTCAATGAGGCAAACTATCTAAGAACAAGCGAAGAATGACTCGAGCGAATGAAGTGTGTCGTTTACGAATGAATTGCAATATTTATGGATTGCGTCCCAGAATGAGGATATGGCTGAGCCTCGAAAAACAGAAGCATGATCTTCTAAAGTAACGAGAGAAGCAGGCTGTACACAAAAAAACTGTAAAAACGTAAAAATTGATAGCCAGGCGACTATAAAAGCCGTTATGAATTCTATTTCCAAGTCGAAGTTAGTCAATACAATACTGTACCACGGATATGAATGACAGGCCATGAGAATATTAAAATTAATGTTATAAATAATATTGATAACATAGTAAGAGACTTTAGAAAACTTTATGGGATCACAACCTATTGATCACTAAAGATTTCGCCAGAAGAGAAATCTGGTCGTGATTCGAAAGGAATATGAAAAGGAATAGAAGTCAATTAAATAATTTCATATTAGAAACGGCTATGTTATCAGCTAATGTAATTACAATTAGCAAAAATTAAACTAAGATTATCAATAGTTTGGTCCTTTAGAAAACATCTGTTCAACAGGAACTTGGTCAACGAACCAGGAATGTAGAAGTTAGCTTGCATTTGATTTGCATTGTCAAGGAGTCCTAACGTGCCTAACACTAAAAACTGAAGGTGGTGATTATGATAAGGTTGATGACGACAAAGGATGTAGAATTTCTTAGTCGAAGGAGCTGTTTTGAAATTATTAATTTCAAAACATACTAGCAAATATCATGCTATTATTTTCGTATTTAAGTAAAAGTAGTATTTACGCAAGATTATCAAAGTATTTTACAATGATTTAGAGACTTTGTTACAAGAAAGCGACGTGAGGTCTATCAGACGCTGTATGAAACATGGATGTATGACCTACCTTGCCTCTTCAACTCATCTCCAGAGGTCTTCAATATTAGCTGGAAGAACCCTATATTTCAATTATTTTCTATCGAATCCAGATTTGGAGACCGGCTAGACCAGTGAAGCACATTTATTTGGTAATGTTCCATAAACAACTGTACTGCACATGCTATGTGTGGTAATAAGTTGTCATGCTGGTATAGCAGAGGTAGTGCCTCCAAATGTAGGGTACGCAGGACTTCATCTCTAAACGTGTAACTAGTCATACACTACTGTACACGAATTAAACATGTACGTCCTTCGTATGCAACATCACTCCGTACCACGCTTGAATTGAACGATTTCTTCGTCTCCAACGGAACAAGATTCTAGCGCCGTCAATCTTCTCATGAATATCATGCTTTGTCCAAAAATATGATACGTGTCGATTTGATGCACAACTATTTCTTTATATAGCACCAGTTATTGCGTATACGTGGGTGTTCTGAAAGAAATTAGCTTCAGCACTTTCGCAGACATCCCTTCTCGCAATTCATACTTACGTTAATTGCCTAGAAGAAAACATACGCACGATAAGGGCCGCCCAATTCGTTTGGCTTATAATCATGCGAACATCTCCTCTCTCTACGACATTCCATGCACACAGACGAAGATTCTCTTATAAGAAACGTCATCCAATTGTAAAACCTTTGAAACAAAATTTTCTTAAAGGTGAAGTAGAAATATCGCTAGAAACAGTGTGTAAATCTGTAGACGAATGGTCGACCCGGACAATTTATAACTCTCTATGCACGAAAGAGGTGAATACTTCAAACAAATTATACACATATAGAAATGTTTTTTTCTGTATTTTTCGGAATGTTTCTTTTTCTAAGTATCATTTAATACTGACAGTATTTATGGCTACACTGTGTATATAAGACAGAGACATTTGTGTAGGTGAAACATCCTTTTACAAATTTAGCGAATACTGGCGATTTTTATAAAACAACTTGGCAAGTCAAGTTAAAACACTTAGTAGCACAAATTTAAAATTATTCTAGTCTTAAACCACAAAGAACTAAAAAGAGATGACACTGTTATATTAAAACTAGAAGACATTATAGGAATAAGATAAATAGTCGATTGAACTGGTGCGGCCACTTAATGTTGATGAAAAACAGGCTCGCTAAAAGAGCATGAGAAAGCATATAGTATATGCTTAGAGAAAGACTGGCCAATATATTGAATAGTAACAAGCTACAATATTAACGAAAGGTAAAACCGAGAAGAAAATATTTATAAAAAGAAAGTAATTGTAAATTAATAGACAATACATACATCTTACACATTCAAGTTCTATAAAATTATATATAATCTTTTGTTTATGCATTTGGCAAATGAAATTTATATATAGTAATTATTTTCATATATCAAAAAATAACATTCATTTTCGTTACAATTTGAGCGTACACATTTGCTGCTTACTAGGTTAGTAATAAATAAGCTTGCTATTTGTCCCTGGCGCGACAAGTCAGGATCGGTTGTAGTAAGTACGTATCTATGTACATGCATGTTGTATCATCAAAAATTTGTCTTAATCTGGTAGAATCAAAATCTTTGTTTACAACACTCGAATTTTTTTAAACTACTCATATTTATGTCACTTATAGCACACGGCATTGAGTGTACATCGTTCACCATTTGCATTGACTTCACTAACGACAACATAGTATTTTGCCAACCTTCTCTTGCGTCATATTGTATAATCCTTTCTAAGAGTCGTAAATAGTTTTTAAATCTATTTCTGAGTATTTTCCAGATTTTGAATTGTAGAATCACAGATTCAATTTGTTGAAAATATTCAGAATAATAAAAAGTATCTTTCAAATCATGCTTCTCAACGTGTAAGGATTAGCTGTAGTGGAAAACCGGGTTACCGGCTGTAAAATTCCCGAATTCATCTCGGATATTTGAGAGTATTTACTATTAATGTGTCCACATCTGGAAATATTCTCGAATAGCTTATGCCACAATATATAAAGCAATAACTTTACACATCATAGGTAAGAGTCTCTGACGGTCTTCTTTAAGAGATCGTCCTTCAGAACGCATTATTGCGGACCATCACTGATAAACATCAGCAGTTGATTGGTTTAAGGATGAAATTTTTGTAACATATCCAGGACTATCCTCGAAATCGCGCCTGTACATTTTTCTAATCTTTTGCTAGCTAATAAAATTATAAATGTCAGTTTAAGGGCGTCCAGTACACGTACTATTCTATTTAGAATAGAACTTTTTTACGAACTGTCATCTTATCAACGCATAACCATAACTGTTTGTTTTTACTACTTTGATTCTATTTTTGATTTCTTTGAGCTGAAATAGTAGATAGTTATGCAATGATGTTCAAGATGGTAGTTTCGAATTGGAATTATATTTATGTCAGAAAGATTGAAACTGTTCTTTATTCAGTACGTTTAGCGGTAAACCGCATGTTGTGATCATTAAAAGTAAATATAGTATGAATTCAGTTGTTATTGGTGGCAAGTCCTTTTTTATTTCTGTGCTTTTTACTGTTAACATATTCTCTACAGTCGTATTTGTCCCAATACAGTGGTTTATCAACCTTTATATATTATTGTAGAAACATTATAAAATAAATCAGCAAATTCACTGATGTACTTATCGATCGTGTCACCCAATGGCCGCCTTTTCTCTTTCGCATGTTCGACATACTTAATTATATATTTATATAGAAAAAATAAAACAAATAATATTGACGATCGACAATTGACGGAAATGTTCTCTTCACTAGAACGGATTCGTCTGTGGTTCATAGGCACATATGTAATTCATATAGCAGATCCTGACCTGTCGCACCTGGACAAATGATAAAACTGGTAATAGTTATATACATACCGAATATTTACGGTGATTCACGGTCGCTATGGTCAGTTATATTGTATATTTATTGGCATATACGCTCATGCACTTACTACATCGGATTCTATACTGTTGCGCCGGTAAAAATTGACCGCTCAAGTTATAATACTCCAAAACTTGCGTTTCCAGCTATCCTGAATATTACACAGATTTATACAAATAAAAGTCAAGCATTAAATTCAACGTTATTGTCAAAATAATTAGCGGATTGTCCATAAACTTAATGTAATGTTGTTAGCTATGTATATGATAAATGCTAGAAGAAAAAGATAGAAGTATAATAAATATTAATTAAATGAGTAATAACTTTATGATGAATCGATAATAAAGCACCCAACCTATATTCCAATATCTCTCATTCTTTGAGGAATACCTATTTCAATTTTCACTTATTTCCTTTCCTAGTACAAAAGCTTTACGACGAATATCTTAGACAAATACTTTATACTAAGTTTTTCTTACCACAGTCTCCATAGTTATTATTATAAATGCGTTATTAGATAAATATATGGAAGCGTTTCTGGAGATATATTTAATGCGAGTTTATCTATATTTCTATCAAAACATTTATCTTCCTAACAATGAAAATAAATTCAAACACGCGTAAGGAAACCTTTCGTACATTATAGATATACGTATAAGTATTTGTGCACGAGCACTTTTTTAAGCTTATGATGAGTAAAAGGCGCAAAGCCATCCTTTAAATAGGTAATGTGAAACAACGATTTGACAGTAACATATAGGAAAGGTGAAATTTATGCCTAAGTATATATGTTTGTGTTATGTGTATGTCTTTTGCCTGGCAAGACGTGACAATCAATTTATGGCCATCATAAAGGATACCAAGTGTAGATGAGTCTAGCACTTGCTATTTGTGGGGGATGCGTGCTGACCTATGGCCCGCTTTATATCTCCTATTCGCTTTGGATAAGTCTTCTTCTCGTGTCAAAGTGTAGAAGTGGAGGTTGTATTTCAGTAAATCGGACACTTATGAATGGGACATCACAGCGTGTCCCACGGAATGTCGTCCCGGGGCCACCGTACTGGGAGTGTCCGTATGGAAGATCTCATCTTTACCATCACAATGGCCACCAAGTAATATTTAACTCGGCCATCTGCCGCGCCACGTAAAACAGATAAATGGTGATATGTTTCAGTAAGAGTGGCTGTAAATCTTCGATCATTATAACGGACAACTAATTTATACGATCCAATTTATTTGATGTTTATGATAATGCGCCGCGTGATCTCGACCTCAGCGGAGACTACTGTGAGTCCGGTTTGTCCGTGACAAATATAGAAGCCGGGTGAAGGCTAGTGGCGACCGAATGAATGAAACTTACACGCGGTGCCTCAACAAATTGAAATATTATACGTAATGTGGTGCCGTCGCTCTACTATTCTTTGTTCTCCACTTTTTTAGCGATTAGGTTTTGTCAAAAGATAGATGATTGTAAAGATGCTGTTTCCTATAAACAAACTTGAACGTTTAACAAAGACTGACAATAAACACTCTCCATAAAGGTATTTGTTAGACTTGTATTTGCATATCTGAAAATAAGTAACGAATAACAATCAGGGTACTATGTGATAGTATACATGTGATCATTTATAAAATATGATTTAAATAAATATTTATCTTAACTTGGTGCTTAACGATTGATAATAGAAATGAAAAACAATTTTCATGTATTCTGACTAGATCTGTAAAGTTACCAAATGCCTTCCAATTTTCAGCAAGATATTCGCATGAACTTTCAAAGTAATTAATTTATCAATATTTAAATATTCTAAGAGTTTTTACGGTCATTGTCTAATATTTCAGAAAATATTTCGTTAATTTTCATTCTGGCAACAAAAAAAATTCAGAAAAACTAAAAAATAATGTTAATTTGATATCTACCTCACTACTGAAATATAAGAAGTTGTAAAAATTCTACAAAATTTAATATGTAGTTGTCCGTTAACACATTCTGTCTAACGTCTAGTTCAACATTCTGTCTTCGATAATTCTTAAATCCATACTGCTTAATTTCTTGACAGTCGTATTTCTATTATAATAAAAAAAGGTATAACTTAAATATGTTATAATCGTGGTTAATAATGTAATGGACGTCTTGTTAGTGTTAACTCTGATATAATTAATGTAAAACATTTTTCATAAAATACTGCTCAAGTATCTGTTGAATGTGTGAAGCCAACTGCGAAAATTTGTACACAAACGTCTATGTAATGAACTATCTGCTTCTGGGCTTCCGGGCTGGAACCGGGTCACTGGTATAACTGCCGACGTTTGGTACCCGCTCGTATGGGACATCTTCAAGGCTCAACTACTGCTACTGTCTGTCGCACTGAAACCGATGTGTTTGTAATGAAATTGAATCTTTTTACTTCAACTTTTTAGTTTCGGGAAGTGATGGAATTCGTTCACGGGGTACATTTTTGGAATCTAGTAGCCAGCAAGAATGAATATATTCTGTAGAATTTCATTTGCACACATATACAATAATGCCAGTGGCTTATTCTTAGACCAATTCACTGGCATCTATTTAGTTAATTTAACTAATAAGCTTGGATTTATTTTCAAATATTTTATGTATTTTGTAACGACAAAAATGTTGTATTCATTTTTTTTTAATGTTGTAATACTTTTCACTGATATCACAATCGCTACTATTGCTACTGCTTCTTGATTCCTAATCTCTTTTAGTTCGTTTGCAAGTGGTATGTATGCAATTATTTTTCCTTGTTCTTTCTGTGTAATTTTTGTCTCATTTGGTATTGCATTGTAAATTGTGTAAGTTTTCCTTCGTTTCTTATCAATGAGTGTAATGTCTGGCCTGTGATAATAATTTATCTGCCTATATGTACTAACATGTACCAGTATAGTTTATGGCATAATCATTATCTTCAAGGATGCTTTCTAGGGTGTATTTATTTACTTGATGTTTGAGTACAAGTTCTTGATATATAATTGTTGCTGCAATATTTTGCCTTCCTGTATAATCTTTTCCAGCAAATAGTTTATACCTCTGTTATATAGTCTGTAGTTTCTTTGAATTGATGAAGTTATCAGCAATTGTTAGCTTGTAAAGATTCCTAAATTATTTCTTATCTTTTTATAGTTGTGGCGATTACATCGTCTTGTATTGCTAAAACAAACATTTCAATTACTTCAAACAATTGTCCCACTTTTAGCCAATGGTATGATAATTTTTTATTTATGATTATGCCTTGCACGGGTGCCGTGTAGTGCTTTTCCGAACCATTTTTTCTTCTTTAGTTGTGTGGTTATTATTTGCATATAAAATATGAGAGAAATATATCTAACGTTGACTCCCTGTTTATCAGAATATTCATGCGCACAAAAAAACATGCAAAATTAAATTAAATTCTATCAAACAGAAGGGGAAACCACAGTCTACGTACTGTCAATATGAAGATTTGGTATTTCTACAAATAAGTTCTAATTAATGTAATGAAACCAGAAAACGTATTTCACAAGACATGAGGATCATGATACATCTGGAAATGTCGCTGTGATATAGGCACTAGGGTCACCACAAGTAATTTAACTGGCTACCTCTAACGTATAATTTTGACAATTTCAAGCGATACTTATTATTTTGGTAATTTATAATCAGAAGTTTATTTATATATAAAACAGTAGCCAAAGGAATGCTAATTGTATAAAATAGAAAGTAAATAACACTTGGGTTCAAGTATGAATCTAAAAATGAATATGGAACATATTTCATACATGTTAAACACTCACAACTTAATATAAAAGAATATCAATTTGAATAATATATAAAGATTGAAAATAACCCAGGCAGCAGCGACAAAAGAGGTCGGTTATGTATGAATTTATTTTAAGAGTTTGGTTTTCAAACTGTATTTCTACGAAAGAATGAAAGTGTTCGCATTTACGTGACTTTAATCAATCTTTGCTTGATTATTATTTAAAACATAATACCAATAATATTGTAACTTTAAGAAGTTAAAGTACTATTGGTTGTATATTACAATAAAATAAGTTTTATAACATATCTATGTAACATGGTAAAAGTACCGTATTACATTAACATGCCAATTAAATGAAGAAATATGGTTATTTTTGACAATGTATTTGTCTATATGCACAAATAACTAAATTAAATTTGTCATCTTACTTTATTTAAGTAATATTTTTGTCGTAACAATATGCCGCTGGATTCTCTTTGAACAAACGCCGCTCGTCGAAAACTTCAGTGCACAATCAAAACTTACAAGTTATCGTATATGTAACGACAATTTCATTGCAAAATTTCAAATCTGCTGTTTCTTTATGTCTTTCATATTTTAACACTCTGATTATAGAATAATGATTGCGTTGATTTAGAAATAAGTAGAAATGGCAATCAATATAAAAAATCTTTAGAGACGATTACTTACTGGTGTTTCTTTTGTGTTAGTTTTCAAATATGTAGATATCAAATTAAATAGATGCTTGAACATACATCTTTAGTACGCATAGTTTCTAACAAATTATGCGCAGGAGTATCTTCTCATACAATGAAACCGTAAAATATTACGTACGATTTTATTTAAGAAAAGTGTAATTAGCAAATTATATATGTTTTTGTAAACGAAATTTTTGAGATCAGAAAATATTATTTTATAAAATATTGTTTTATATATCAACAGAAAAAATAAACATATGTATATTCCGACTTTATATACTCTACTTGAAATTTTCTGTAACGAAGCAACTATTAAATGCAAGTAAAGTAATAGAATATAGGAAGAAAAAATCGCAATAAGAGAAAAGAATAGTTTATTATTTCTGTTTCTATATTCTCGTCAAGTTTCAGTACATCGTTACTTCGTTCATTTGAAGCAATCGCGGCTCGCAATCAGCTCCAGCGTGTTTGGTTATATCTAGAAGTGCGACGAGTCCGTCCGACACTTTTGTCAATAGCACAGAGCTATAAAGACCACTTGTGTCATTTCGAATGACGAAACTTTTACTTCAATTTCGCGTATGTGCAGTCGTATCAACTTTCGGCAGCGATGGTATGCTAGTATCGCCGCCTGCTGATTTCGGTATATATCTTTGAGACCGACCATTTGATACTACTATTGGGATAAATAGTAAAAAGTTTTCCTTGGCGTGAATTTATTTTAAATAAATTGTGTTTCAGTAATTGAAACTACTTTAAACATAGTAAAAAAAACAAATGTTAATGAATATAATAAAGAAAGAAAATAATTATTCAGGTTTCAAATGTTTTCAGCCATCTAATACATTTAAATAGTATATAGTAAAGGGTTTTCCAATAGGGACTTGACAACTTTTAATTCAATTTGTGAACGCACCCTTTCACTAATCATCGAACTGTCACTGTCAATTTATTCAGTAAACTTAACATTTTCATCATGGTAAAGTACACGAACGAACAACGTCTGCAAATCATAAAAATTTACTACAGAAATTCGGAGTCGGTGACCGCTACTTTAAGAACGTTAACTCCGATTTTCGGTCATAATTCTCGCCCTAGTAGACAGGCAGTAACAAGTTTAGTGCAAAAATTTGAGTCTACATATTCGTTGTGTGATGTTGCGTTCTCAAGAGTTGGACATCGCCCAGACCACTTTATGGCGAATTTTGCGTAAGGATCTTGGTTTACACTCATACAAGATCAAGCTGATTCAAGAATTGAAGCTGATGGACCATTTGAAGCGACGTACGTTCTCCGATTGGGCTCTGGAAAAGATGCGCCAAGATGATCGATTTCATCGCAAAATCATTTTCAGTGACGAAGCTCATTTTTGGCTCAATGGGTTCGTCAATAAGTAAAATATGCGTTATTGGTCGGGTGAAAATTCACATGTGCTTCATGAAACACCACTTCATCCACAAAAAATAACTGTTTGGTTCGGTTTGCATGCCGGCGGCGTCATAGGGCCATATTTTGTCGTCGACGATAATGATCGTCACGTTACTGTGAATGGTAATCGTTATCGCGCCATGATTACCGATTATTTTTGGCCCGAATTCCAAGATATGGACTTGGACAACATGTGGTTTCAGCAGGATGGTGCCACAAGCCACACAGCACACGTTACAATCGATTTATTGAAGAGCAAGTTTGATGAGTGTGTTATCTCAAGAAATAGACCAGTCGATTGGCCGCCTCGTTCGTGCGATTTAACGCCTCTAGACTTTTTTCTTTGGGTCTACGTCAAGTTATTGGTCTATGCCAACAAGCCGACAACGTTGGAAGAGCTCAGAGCCAACATTGAACGTGAAATAGCAGCCGTTTCGGCCGAATTGTGTGGTCGAGTCATTGAAAATTGAGTCCAACGAATCGACCGCTGCAGCTTGGCCATATGAACGAAGTCGAGTTCCATTAATAAATGGTTTGATTGTACTTCAAATCGATAATAAAGTTTTTGATATATGTATCTCAAATGGTCTGCATTTTATTTTGAAAAAAAGTTGTCAAGTCCTTATTGGAAAACCCTTTATAAGAAGCTCTGTACTGAAAATACAATAAGAATTATTCATACGCACCATGCATATATATATATATATATATATATATATATATATATATATATATACATTACGGTCATAGAGTTTGGAAGCAGTAAACAGAATTTACAACCTTTTGTTATCAGTATCTTCTCCTTTGGTCTATATTATGGCTTTGCATAGTCTAGGCATTCCATTTATCAATTTTTCGAGGTAATTACGGCTAATTTGTTGCCCAGCTTCTCGTAAATAGTTTCACAACTATTAAGCACTTTGTGGCTGTCGTACTTTCGCTTTTCTGTTCATCTCAGTCTATAAAAGCTTAATAGGAGATTAGTCAGGACATACATACTTTGGTTTTGCGCTTTGGATCGTTATCTTCTTGGAATACAAACGTTATTTTGTAGTATGTGCAATACTCTTTTTCTCGCATTTTATTAGTTACTTTTACCAACTCACCCGTTTTTATATCAGAAAAACAACTCCAAACCATCATATTTCCTCCTCCATATTTTAGCGAAAGTATTAAGCAAGCGTCATTGAGTTATTCGCACCTTCCTCGACGAACGAATATTCTACGTTTAGAACTGAGGATTTCAAATTTTGACTTATCGATCTATAAAATGGTTTTCCACTCATCTATCGTCCAATTTAGGTATTCTTTTGTCCCTAGCAGTCTATTTTGTTCGTGTACATGTTTTGCTGTTGTAATTATTAATCTATTTTCAAAGGCAATTGTTGCGCGTGGTTGTCCACTACGCCTCCTATTACAGAACTGCCCAGTTTCTCTTCTCGTTGCCAAAGCGTAATGAGTAGCTTTCGGTGAAATATCCAATCTGTTACCTATTGTCTTTTCTGAATAGTCCTCCTTTTGAAGAGTACAAATTACGGAATGTTGTTACAAAGTTAGTTGCTTGTTCCTTGGCATTTTTATCTAATAATTCTGCACTACGTGCATTAAGCTGATCACTGATAAACTGACATGGTCACAAGATTTGTTACAAAAGTCGGTAGACGGACAATTCCATTCTGGCAAGATAGAGAAATCCTGAACAAAATTAAGTATCAATACAAGCGTTGCCACCTTATTTGGACTAATTTTACCACGCTTTCACACTATCGGAAAAATTGCAGATTTGAATTGCTGAATTAACAATTAATTTGAAAAGTTTAGTCAAAGCAAGTCTTGCATCATATAAAGGAAGAGTAGGGATTAAATCATCACCTGCAATTCCCTTTTGAGAAATCTTATTGATTATTTATTCTTTAGTGATGGGCAGCAATGTAAAGGACAAATGTTTAGAGTATGTAGAGAAAAATTTATATTATGAAGGTGTACGGAAGAGAACTTATAAGCAAAAGCATCTACTATACTCTTGGGAGATTCAAGAAGAGTTTCGTTATAGAATAAGGTTTTAGATATACGCGTTGTGTCCTGTTTGTCAGGGGTGTATTAGAAAATCATTCTTGTATTAATTTTGGTCTATTTTTTGGTTTACTTAAAGTAAACGGAATAGGCAACAGCAATATTGTCCGTACAGATTGTTCTAAGTTTTTTAAACTAATCCAGAAAGAAATGAGAAAGAAGGTGTACGGAAGAGAACTTATAAGCAAAAGCATCTACTATACTCTTGGGAGATTCAAGAAGAGTTTCGTTATAGAATAAGGTTTTAGATATACGCGTTGTGTCCTGTTTGTCAGGGGTGTATTAGAAAATCATTCTTGTATTAATTTTGGTCTATTTTTTGGTTTACTTAAAGTAAACGGAATAGGCAACAGCAATATTGTCCGTACAGATTGTTCTAAGTCTTTTAAACTAATCCAGAAAGAAATGATTTTGTGTACGCTTCCATTTGTGTCGATAGTAAGCTCTTAATTTTAAATTGGAAATTATATTAGTTGCGAATTATGCAGAATATGTAGATGAAATTGACAGAGAGGAATATTCATTTATTTGTTACACCTACATATATTTAAAATATCATAGATAACAGAATAAAATCAGTAAAATGTTTTAAAAAGTCCAGCCGGCATTCAAAAGATCATATATGTAGGTGAGAATTGTGGGAAGAATTGTGGAAAACTCCAAAGATACGCAGTAACCATCAACTGGAACAAGTACGAAATTATCCGACTAGAGCATTACAGGAAAAATTCGAACTAACAAAATCTAGTAGCTGATTATCACAATTAGTAATTGAATTAAATTGTTTAAGATTAACAAAAATGCATAGGCTGTTGAACGAGCAACATTTATTACAAGAAAAAGATTCATCCACTTTCCTTTGTAAATTAGAATCACCCATCAAGATAATTGGTTTGTCAAGGAAAACAGTTTTCAGGGTTTCACAAAAAGATTAAATTCATCAACAGAAGTATTAAGTGGAATATAAATATACGACTGCAGGATAAAATGTAACTGAACCATATTTACGAGGATAGATAACAAATCAATCAATGTGACTGCAGAGGCAAAGCAAGAATCGCCAACAATTTAATAATAAATTTCATTAGATAAAGCAAATAAAGATATCATTTATAGAACGATCGACATGAGAACATCTTCTATCGCATCTTTCAATATTATATGGGTGGTACTAGCACAGAGCCCAAAACTGAGTCATCTAGCCAACTTTACGTAATGACCAGTATATCGTAAGACGATCTACAAATTGTGTAAGAAAGAATGAGTTTTGGTTTTGATATTAAATACACGAAAAGAGGGAAAATATTGTCTACAATGGAGCAGATATAAATCTAGATACTGAACCACCTACTATAAGAAGCCATAACGCAATTGAGAAATGATAAAGCATCTATGGTTGATCAGATATGTCCTTACAATGATAATAATTATAATTTTGCTTGCTGAGATAAAGAATCTGCTACTGCCGATCGTTCTAGAGGCGGTTAAGGTCTCGCTTGTTTTTGTCGAAACCTTGACCCTCGGCTTTATCATGAGAGTTTCAAAAAATGTAGAAACATTGCGGTAATAAAGACTCTATACTTAGTCTATATTATTGTATATTAGAATAAACTGACTTGATATGATATCACTTACATGCTTCCGATTCTCTGACCTAGGATCGTATTCTTCGCAAGTTTTTCAAACTTATTTCTTTTACAGTCAATGTTCAATATCCAGAGGTATGTTTCAAGATAAATAGTTATCTAT
Organism: Dermolepida albohirtum; assembly: GCA_031893035.1. Lineage (NCBI taxonomy): Eukaryota > Metazoa > Arthropoda > Insecta > Coleoptera > Scarabaeidae > Dermolepida > Dermolepida albohirtum. Next base: position 186,754 of record JAVIWB010001606.1, on the reverse strand, counting down.
CTACCAAAGAAACTTTGGCAAACATCATTAATTGCCCCTTCAGACGTAATCATTTTTTCGTTCCTTGGACCCATTCCAAGCATACCAGTATTTTTGTGGTATCTTTTGCCAAGTCTGATGCGATGAAACGATTTTCAGCATTATAAAGACTCCCTCTGATAGGCAGGCAACGTCTAGAATATATATATATATATATATATATATATATATATATATATATATATATATATATATATATATATATATTATATATTATGGGCTAATATAATACAAAATATATATATACAATATATAAAAAAAAGTACAATAAATAAATAAGAGTTGTTACACTAGAAAAAGTAATATTAACAGAAAATAAACAACTTCATATAAAAAGAACCGTATATAGTATATATATATTTCTAGTGTAACAACTCTTATTTATTTATTGTACTTTTTTTTATATATTGTATATATATATTTTGTATTATATTAGCCCATAATTAGGCTTTGCCTATTGAGTAATAAAGAATATTATTTCTATGTATTATTATTATTATTTATTATTAAAGAAGTTAATGCATTTACAGAGATTTTGCACCTGTTGCTTAAAAGGATACAGTTAAACGAACGAGTTAAATCAATAGAAGAGAGTATAATTTAAAAATTTCTGAGGAAAGGAGATTTAAGACTTGGCAAATGGAGAAATCACAGCACGTAAGACAGTTATACAACAATAGAGGTCGCATTAAACAAATGATTAAGGAACAAATAAGTAATAATTTAGGCAGATACATTGAAATTTTTGCATTGATTACATTATTGCCTTTATAGCTATAAAGGAATACTCTTCTTAATGTAATGTTTATGGATTATAGACACATCTATAATTCATAAGAAGTAGGTTAAGAAGAGTGCTTGCAGTCGCCTATGATTTGTAGTTGTATTTAGACAGCATTGGTGAATGATTACTTTATTGCCTTTATAGTTATAAGGGACTACTCTTCTTAATCTAATATTTATTTATTGTAGACATTTACAATCCATAGAAACTAGGTTAAGAAGAGTACTGAACTCAACTGCTTGCAGTCGTCTATGAATAGTAGTTGTATTTGGACAGCATTGATGATTGGTGAGGTATGGTGAAAATTTATTTGTCAAATAAGAGAAGTATACAGTCATTAACGGCAAGGCTTATGCAAAGGTTGTAGCTGTATGTCTTTGGTGAGTTGGCAGTCGCTTTTTTCTATATCAGAGAATGACAACCATTTACAATGAAAACATCTCTAGCTCATTTGAGGCAGGCCAAGAATATATATGGTACTGTCGTCTTTACTGTTCAGTATTATTCCTAACAAAATAGTATTAAGTCATTTGCACGATCAGGAATGGGAACACAGTGACGCTTTAATGATATTCTTCAGGATCTACACTAAGTTGACGAAATATGCATGCAAGCAGACCTGCAAAAAGAATTAAATATGCCTAAATTGACAAAGTAAGTCTCATAACAAATCAAACAACAAAATTATTATTGCTTGATGTGATCAATCATAAAAATATTACTATAAGAAATGTAATAATAGGAATCACAGAAAATTTGCTTATCTAACTAGCAAGGTAAAGCAAGATAACGACATAACTAAAAATGTTAAATATAGAATAAATGCAGAATCAATGGTGTTTATTTCTTTCAATAATGTATGACTAGAAAATAATTTAACAATCACCACAAAACTCAAGCTATTCAACGCCACTATAAAATCAGTACTGCTGCATGAATCAGAAATGTAGACATCAATAAAGTTTACCCAACAGAGGTTACTTAAGTTTGTGATTCATTGTTTAACAAATATTGTGATGATTAAATGGACAGCAGTTGTGTCAAAGTAAAACTCTGGAAAATAATAAAGCAGAATAGCATAATTGATGAGATAAGGTGAAAACGGTATACATGGATAAAAGCAGAAATAAAATTAGCAAAAGAGCATTAGAGTGGAATCAGTGAAGAAAAAGATAAAATGGGACTACCAAGAAGAAATTTGAGAAGAGCTACAGACGTGAAAATTGCTAAACCATGGGATCAAGGAGAGCGTTCCTTATCTCAAATTTATTTTTATAAAATGAATCCTCTAAATATTTTAAAGTTTCAGGAATATGTGCTGAAGGAAATAATGACGTTACGTCAAATAACATTAAATTTTCCCAGTATTTCAGTTCACGATCTTTAATTATTTGAGCAATTTTCAACTGACCAACTGTTTTTCGGGCAAATTTTTAAATTCATTCACTAACATTTTTAGTATTAAGTAGATGAATTAATACCTAAAACAATTCGTCTCATCGAATTACTTGGTTTGTGTGTCTTCTATAAACAATATATTCTCAAGTTTTAGTGACATCCAGTATTTGTGTGATCTTCGAATAATGTTTCACGGTTTACTTGTAGTTTTACTCCAACACTGTGTTTAATTCCTGCTTATAATGACAAATTGGTTATCAAAAGACGTATCCAAAACAAATATTAACGTAGTGAGGTGATTTTTGCCTTTTCAACAATATGTTTCACAAATACAATTCTATATTTAGTTTCTTCATACATACTAATCTTTTTTCTGCATAGTCTTATTTTATTTTGTTTTCTAGTAAATAGATTAAATAGACAATGATACCTATGATGCTTCTAAATTAATTATATTAAATAACATAACTGAAAAGTAGATAATTTTATCATAATCGAGTTTATAAACCTAATAGCGTCTTAAGTATTTACAATGGAGAGTATGACATTTGTATATAGTTATTCTTTCCAAAGGCAATTGCTGTAGCTGCAGAACATCCCCAGACTTCTTAACAAATGTCAAGCTAATCTGAATATGGTCAACAAAGATTCTAATAATCAAATTCTTTAACAAATTAATTATTCCTAGAAGGGTGAAGCATAGTTCAATAGGATTACACAATGTGAAAGTCGTATTGAAAATAATTTCGGTTTTTATTTTCATTGGACATTGTTTAGTAAATGAAAGATTAATAATTTTCACAAAATTAAATAATAATAAAAGTAGTAAGATAATAATACTTTTACAGAATAATTCACGAATACTATAGCATTAGTATGGTGTATGAAATGAATACGTTAAACTTGAAATTATAGACTTATACTACTACTAGCCTCAGAGAAATGACAAACAGTTTGAAAAGTGGCGAGGGTGAATTAGTAAATAATGATCTTGAAATCTTGTTCTTCTTCCAACTTGGCAATCTTTCAAGATTTGAAATGAATTGTCAAAACTTCGTCCATTCCGATTGCGAGAACACTTATTATTTGGATACAGATTGAATTGTTTCTAGCTTGTCTTGAAGCATGGAATAGGTAGAGTACCGATCAGTGAACGAGTTCTTTAAAGAACAAAACAAATGATGAAATTAAAGCTAATTTAGAGACACTCATGAAGATCAATATTTAAAGATTGCAGCTGTAAATCCTTGGACAGCTAAAATTAAATCAATCCGGATCCAGTATATTTCATGGATAGCAGTGGACGCCCAAAACGATTTCATAATACGAAGCTTAATGTCCTTCGAATAAGTTATGCAAAGTATCAGAGGCTCTATGCATTTCATATAGATTAGTGTCTTCTATTTTACATAATGGCTTGACATCAAATAATTTTGTGAAAGATGGGTGCTACATTTATTGACCGTGGACTATAAACGCGAACGTAGTTGAATCAGTTTAGCGAAATTAAAGCGTGAATCGAAAGAATCTCGGTGCCGAATAATAACAGTTGATGAAACTTGAATACACTATTACACCCTCGAAATGAAGCAACAATCGAAAGAATGGACTGAGGCTAGCATAAATGCTTCGAAGAAAGTAAAAATATGCACTCGGAAACAATAAGGCTTCTGTATTTTAGGACTACGGTCTGCTTTTGCTTTAGTATAACGCACGTGTTCACACTTCAATTGTTCAATGATAAAAATTCATGAACCGCATTTTGAACTGCTTCGGCATCGAGCATATTCACCGGATTAAAAAACTTGGTTTGGTGAGCAGCTAAGTTGGCTTACTTTTCTGAAGTAATACAAAGACTGGAATCTCGCTAAAGTAATGTAATGAGTTACAAGGAAAATACGTAGAGAAATGAAATAAGTTTTAACAAAAATTTGTATTTTCTTGTCTAGGTTGAGTAATTATTGATATGCCCTTGTATAAGGTATTTTAACGTTTATAGCTCATGTTTGGATGATTTTTTGAAAAACACTTACAAGTGATTTACTCTCAGTATATGTATGTTTATCTAAAAAATTTGAATACATTATTTGATATAATGTTTGTATCGCCACAAATAACTCCCTCATTTCTACTCAATCAGTTTTTATGGAGGACTATCACGCTTATGTAAAATTTGACAGCTTTCGTAGCTTCTAGTAGAATCTCAGGGAAATATTTCTATTCAACACAAGTGCATATTACACGAACTCTATTTTCTCTCTGAAATTCACATCTTCTATATCAGAGTTTGTTGGTCATGGTCGTGTTGTGTAGATATTTCTACAACGGATAGTGGTCGATAACCAAACAGGCATTAATTTTATTTTCGTTTTTCACCTTAGCAGCCATGATCCGATCTCCATTTTGGTTAAATTCTTAGTTATCCCACATACTATCTCTAGACCTATGGACTTTCCTTCAGAACTCTTCTTGATCTCACATTCTAACACCCAATCACTGACACGTATTTTCTTGCTAGTCTGTTTGACTCTTCTTTACAGTATTTGATTAATTTTGATATAGTAAGTATCGAAATTACTTTTAAATTGATATGACATTATATTTACTATTAGATACTTTGCAATTTTGCCTTTTTTTCTTAAATTATTTACTTTGCAATATTGTTCTATTTTCATATAATAATTTATGTACTTAAGGAAAGAACATGTTGCCTCATTTCTGTTATCGGTACACTCAATAACAAATTTTCATTACTTTTTAAATTCGCCCAAAAGAAAATTAGTACTTGTCGCTTCAAATAATTTAGAGAGCATTTGGAGAATGGGAAAATTATCTGTTTTACTGTTTAGATGAAAGAAAAACTGAGATTGAATAACTTCTTCAATAACTACTAAACATCTCTTTCTAAACAGAATTCTAACCTTCATGAGATTATTGAAATAAGCCCAAAAGCTCTTATCGGTAATACATCTTTTTCAAAAATATTTTATCCTACTTTAGCAAAAAATTAATTAATAACCGACTTGATATTCTTTTAAATGTGTCCACAGTAATAAAGTATTTTGGGGTGTGCTTGATCATTTTCGGATAGCAGTGCATCTTCCTCTAGGTTATTTTCTTCTCTCAAAGCATTGCGAGCTAAATTATTATCGCGAACTGAAATCGATTTATTCGACTATTTATAACTATAACTAGAACTAATGAATATACTATGAGTACGATACAATAGAACTCCTTAATAACCATTTGTATTAACACATAGTAATGTCGAAAATAAACTGGCTGCATATTAGTTAATGAAGTAGAGAAAATTCCATTGTTTTAAAATATCAGTATAAAAAACAATATATGTATGTAAGTATATTGCACATTCAAATAATTTTTTACGTAGTTTTTAACCCCGATATATTTAAACTGTCCTTAAATTCTACGGTTATTACCATAATGGTTAATTCTGAGAGTCAACAATAGTCAATATCAAATAAATTTTCGTTAACTTGTTCTTTTCGTCAGCAATAAATTTGTTTAGTAACTGGGAAACTATACAACAAAGATACATTGACAAGTAAAAAATACAAGAAAACGTAATTACTATAATAAGCATAAAATTTACTCATGCAAAGAACAAATAAAGTAATAAAATTGAATGCTCAAGCGAAATTAAAATAGTAATTAATGTTAGCCAGAGCCGTTAATGCTCATTTTAAATTAACCAGAAAACTATAAAAGTAATAAACAAAAATAAAAGTCAGAAAGGATTCGTGATTTATATCGCAGGTGGCTTGATATGTGATGCATCGTTTGAAATATTTTTCTTAATCGCTATTTTAATTGCTACCTTCAGACATTGACCGCAAGGTCGAGAAATAAGGAATCTATACTCTATGATGGACGGACTTAAAAGTTTCGTAATTTATTACATTGTAAGCTTTGAATTATTCCTTTTATTTCGATAACGATGATCTAGTGCTAATGGTTTTGAGTTATTTACAAAAAAAATTTCCGTAATACATAGTTTCGAATATTATATGATAAACGAATACAGCTAACATTTATTAGTCATTTTATTTGATTCTAATTAAATAGTTACGGTCCATTTATATGTCTAATTAAAGTTTCACTCTTTTCATCTCATGTTTTACAAAATATAGACTAAGTTCCTTGTTCGTTTTACTTGGAGTATCTTCAGCATTTTATAGGCAAAGTAATAATTTCAAGCAAAGCACTTAAGTAAAGTAATCTCTTATTAATCCCTATTTTATTTCATAAACGTGAAAAAAAGATTGTACTCTACAAATTAAATGTTTGTAATTAAAATGTATGAATCACAAACTGCACGTGTTTAGTTATCAATCGTTTACTTATATGTTCTATGATATTTACCAAACAATTATGCCACGGATATTGATAAGTGCTTAATCTAGCATATAAAATATTACATTATTTCAAACGAAAATTTGATTTCTAATTTCATAATTTTTCTTTAGACTTGCACATCTAGTAGAACAATTCTGAAGTAATGCTAAACCTACAGAAATTGCCTTTTATTTCTAAATCACTTCTCAATAGAACACAGGGCTTTGCCATTTACCGAAAGTCCTTTGCCTTTTAACCGTTATTTGAGTTTTTGAACAAATAATCTGACAATGCTAAATACTGTGTATGATCAACCAATTCAAAACCAATTCAGCTAATATTTCGCAGTGCAATTAACAACCTATGAGCAGGATCAATGTCCTGCAAAAAGAGTACACCATTCACGAGTTATCCACGGCGTTCTTCCTACGATGTGAAACATACGTATTACATATTATGGACAGAGTAAATGTTTTATAGAGTGGTCATAGAAACTGGCAGTATTCATTTTTGACATTTGATCTTTCTTTTTTAATTGATACAACTCAGTTTTTAGTGGCGTATGAAGATACTGATTAATGTTTTAATATACCAGTAAAATTTCCTTTTCTGAAACTCTTTAAAAAACCGAACAATAGCTCTTAAAAAATCGAACAAAACGCAACTTAGCTTTTTCCCAGATATTCTGTTACTAAAAATTCAGTGTTCTAACAACCCTCAACTTATAGACAGCAAACTTTGACAACTTATTTGTAAAACATCATAGCAATAATAGCAAATATATTCAACTTTGTCTATTAAAACTTGTCGGGCTAATGGGATATTAACACCCCTTCGTTTTTGAAATTATTGCATATCAGTTCGCATCTATAGACTATCATTTCTGTTCTAAGACTATTAACCTTATGAAATTTTATGTCAGGATACTATCTTCGATAATCTCTTCAATTTTTAGTTTATTATTTTCATCTTTATTATTAATATATTTAATATTGTTCTTAGTTTTATGCCATTTGTTTTCCTCTATTTCACTTATATAAACTTCATTAAGTTTCTATTTATATACCTTTAGTTTGTTTATACCAGGTATGGGGAATCTTTGACATGTCGTGGCCTAAACTTTAATGTGCAAATACGTTCGCGGGTCACGTTTAAAAGTAGTGCATTTTAAAGTAGTGTTTTAAGGTAGTGTTCATAATTTTTAGCAATAGATATCAGTCATGAAATTATACGACGGGCCGGATCAAATCTTACAGAGGCCGGTTCCGGCTCGCGGGCCGGTTGTTGCCCACATATGGTTTGTACTATCGTATATTTAACTTTTGTGTATATTGTGTACATAGATTTTGTTTTAACAATTATTTAATTTTATGATTCCATCTCAAAACAACGAAGTTTACATTTAATTGTGATGGTGCATTTTTGATACAGATGACGCTAGTTAATTTTTGCAAGCGCTAGGGTCACTCTCACTATTTTATATGTGTACCACACCGACCATTCCACTGCGAGGAAAAGATTTAAACGATTTCAAATTTCATAAGAAGTTGTAAACGGAAGATCAAAATATGAATTTTTGTCATAATTTACTCTTCTGTAAAGAGAAGAACACAAGTTTGTGAAAAGCGTGTAATCTTTACAGTCATAGTGCATTATTAACACTGACAAGAATGTTTGTGTCAACAATGGTTCACGAAATTCCGGGCTGGTGATGTTAATGTCAATGATGCTCCGCGGTCAGCAAGGCCCACTGAGGCTGATAGCGACCAAATAGACACATTGATAGACTCAAATCTACGGCACACGACACCATAGATTACAGAAGCATTAAAAATATATCTTTCAATCACGACCACATCAAAAAATTAGGATATTTAAGCAAGCTCAATATTTGAGTGTCACGTCATTTTAAGGAGGCTTTTCTAAAGCAACTGATAATTTTGGTTGCGAATTAAATTGTTTACAACAATGTGGTGCAAAAGCAGTTTTCGTCTCAAATGTTATTGAAAACAGACATTTATCACAAGAAGGTTATTCTCTCAGTGTTATGATACTACCATGGAACGAAAGAATTAATTCAAATACATACTGCCAGTAATTGGACACTTTAAGCGTCCGGAGCTCGTTGATACTAAAAGAGTAGTATTTCTTTAAGACAATGTCAGATCGCACACATATTTGGTCATCAGTTAAAAATTATTGAATCTTGGATGGGATGTATTTCCGTACCTACACTTCGGACTTTGCACCTTCGTCGTTTCGTTCTCTTCAAAACTTTTTTCACCGCGTAATATTCGACACAGATGAGGCTAAAAAACTTTTTCAGCGGTAAAGATAAGCCCTCTGATCGAAAAATGTTGCTCACTGAAAAATGGTAAAAGGTTATCAAAAAAAAACAGGTAATATATAATTGATTGATCTTTTTTATATTATTAAATGATCTATTGAAAACTTTTGTTCTCTATAGGTCAAAATACGTCATGACTTTGCGGTACACCAAAGCATTGTTTCTTCCTTAATAAAAGCAGTAGATTCGTGCACACCTTCATACGTTCATTGAATTCAAATTCATTAAATAAGATCTTGTTAACAATATAAAGTACTATAATTCACTAAAATATATTAAATAATTTAAGATATTTTTATAGTAGCGTATTGACGAAGTATTAATAAGTACAAGGAATCACGATGAGTGAGTCTCCGGGAAGTATCAGTTTCTACGTAATGAGAAGAATAAATTTATTACCATTATGTAACCATTTTAGATACAACTTTCAATATTAATCCTTCAGTGTCTCATAATAATAAAAAAGCAGCATACCTGCTGTCTAACAAGTATTACGTCCATTTCTAGCACAAACTTAATAAATATAAATAAAAATTCTGGCTGCTAAAGGTAGCGATGTTATATAATATCTATGTACGATCTCTAAATCGAAACTTATGGAACGCACCTCAAATTGAAAATGAAACTAATTACTTTACACGTAAATCTATCAGTACAGAATAGATTTAAGTATGATAATTATAAAGTTCTAATCAAGAATAAATTTCTTAGGAAAATAATAACTACACATAACACAAGAGGATTTTTAGCTAATCATCCTTTTATTGAAAACAGCGACCAATGTCAATGATTTCCAAAAGTCAAGTCAAACAAGTGATGTTGAGATGTTTATAGCTTAGGTGAAAGTTTGAATAGTGAAAAAAGAGTGATTTAAAATTTGAATTGAGAAGCTTTGTCAAATTTTTTACTAAAGAGAGACAAGCAAAAAATTATCAATGCACAAAAGATGCATATGGTAAGAATGCTTGTTCACACTATTATCTAAAATACTAGTCGAAATAATTTCGTTCTGGTCGATAAATTGAAGAGGATCCAAAAACTTGTCGACTCCTCGAAATAAGAACAATAAGAGTGATTGAGAGTTTTGCGCCAACAATTCTTAGAAAGAGAAGTTCAGAAATCGGAGGCAGCAGTTTTGAAAATATATAAAGATTAGATTAGACGATGAATGTAAAGTAGAAATGAAAAATTCGTGGGTCAGGTGGATTGTCAGGATACACCAGAACAGAGACTCACTGGGAAAGTTTTTCAAGAAAATTTGGATGTGTCTCATGGGCCACTGAAACTTCCTTTTAAATATTATCACTGGTGATGAAACTGGGATATACCACATGTATCCTCCAATGACACGAGTTAATGAAGTGAGTGTACTGTGCGACGGAAAAATTGATAACAAAGGTTTCTGGTACTCCAAAGGGGTTCTGTTCGTTGAGTACATGAAGAAAAGCACTGCAATTACCCATGATATTTAAGACCTCCAAATTTTGCTGATAAAATAATACTCTTGCACTTAGTTTCAGGATACATAATGCTCAAAAATTTCAACAAGTCAAATTGAAGCAATTACTAAGACGGAGAGTTTCTTCTGATAATGACCTGCAAACGGCTGATTATCTTGAGGAGCTACCAAAACGTTGGAATAAACATGTAGATTTTAAAAGATAATATGTGTAAAAATGTTTTCAATGTCCTTTCCTTCTTGTATATCTAAGTATTATAAATTACATTAAATCCTCACTCGTAGTTTACTATGAACGGTAGTGAAGCTATGGTTGCCTAGTAGGCAAAAATCATTTAGTTAAGTTAATCGGAAAATGAATTAACAATCGTAGAGAAAAGTGAGCTTTTTGAAATTCTTATAAAGCGTTGTGTAAACTATTTTATGAGAAAGACTAAACAACTCAAAAATAGTTGTCGTTGTCAAATTCTTTGTAACACAACTTAGATAAAGATAGTAGCTGAATTTTCAAATAGATTAAATTCTATTATCGTTACTCACAAAACTTTACATATTATAAGTAAACCATTATGCCATATCCTTTTCTGATTTGTTATAAAAAAAATATCTGCGAAATAGAAGTAATAATATATGCAAATGAGAAAACAACTAGCGAAATAATACTATACTAGAGAATATATTTGATAGTAATAAAATGTTTCTGAAATCTTCTGGGAGCAGTGATGATTAAATAATATTTAAGTAATCTGAAACATATAGAATTTATTCTGTCTTTAGCATTTTTAGATATTACTAAGGGTAATCTCGGTACAAAATTGTTCAAACGATCACTGCTAACCTAAGCAATCTATTTGGTATTTATGTAATGAACAGGTTTAATACGAAACTGACAAATAATTTAGTGCATTTTTCTTATTTAGTATGATATATTTGGACAACATACATATGTAAGGCAGCACAAACTAATATATTAAACAATATAGAGTTCGTCCTTTAATACGCAAGCAATGTCAATTTAGTAAGTTAACATATCCGTACACCTATTTGTGCATATTTCTTTCTTCTTAATTGTAACTTTTGATATCAAATAAATGAATACTAATTTCTTAAAATTTCATTTTTGTAGTTGCGTAGTTAGTTCTGATTTTGTTTCTCAAACAGGTTTCTTTCTTTTTAATTTATACCGCGTTCACTTTTCCGATTACTTTCTCTAGTTTTCTTATATTTTCAATTATTATTTATCATATTTATTATTTATTACATATCTCTTAAGTGCACGCGGCTCGCTTATTTTCATTTTTTTATCATTAATTTGCTCTCAGATTAGATAACATCGGCATGAATTTCATTAGATATATTTACTAATTCTGTAAGCTACTAACAATACAAAACCTGAAATTTAGTAGTTAGATTTTATTTTCTATTTTATTTCCTTCTTCCTAAAAACTGTTTCCTTGTAGCTACTGTGTCTTTTAATTACTGACGCGTTTCAGGGTATCACATAATTTTTTATACATTTTAAGATTCTCAGTAATTTCTCTCTATAATATTACATATTTGTAACATATTGGCTGTGAACATAATTGAATACAATATAATAAGAAGGAGTTATAGTTTTTATTATTAAATCAGTTGGTTAGTATTTGGCAATCTTGTTAAAATTTTGGAAATAAGTATAATTTCGGCATTGCTTGAAATCGGAAAGAAATGCTATTCGAAGAGAAAATATTCAATGACTGTGTTAGTAACAACATGTGATATTATACATATCTACTGGCCATCAATTCAGGAAGCATCGGATATGCAACATATCGAAGCGAGACAGATAAATCTGTCTTGCAATGTATTGTATGAGACGGATACATTTATTTCACATAATATGTTATGGATTTCTCATCCTGTTTACACATAAGCGCAAAAACCCCTTTCACTGTGTGTACAAGTATATTCTGGGCCTACTTCATGTTTCGTATGTAATGATAGAATATACACGTAAATATGGTTATAAATACGTCTCTGCTAACTCCGCTTTCAAATCAGATTAATTGGTAAACGATATTTTTTATATACACGCACGCCGAATTGTGCACACACTAATGGAAAGATACTTTAAATACACATACACATATACTTCCAAATTTAATGGTATGTTATGTATTGAATTATACACACTCTCATTTTAAATCAATTTCCGAGAATGTTTTGATTATTATTTGTTGTATATTTTATTATCTTTCCCTAAAATTCTGATATGCAGGAACAAGTTTATATATATTATATTAATTCATTTAACAAGAGAAAAAAAAATAACAAGCAGACAGCCACAATCAATGTCTTTTTGATTTATGAATGAAAGGTATATACGTAGATACGTTAAGAACATTTACCAGTCTCGATTTCATTTTTATCTCCTTGAGAAGACGTCTGACATGACATGTCCATGATTGATGGCCGCAACGTATTAATTAAAACTGGTTCAAGCATGTTTGAATATTTATTCCCACCTCGTAATTAGCATTGGTTCAGGTTGACCTCCCTACCTGTACACTAGAAGAGACTGCACTCGCTTATTATACGGATTGATTTATAGGTACTTGGTCCCATTGTTGCTTTCCTTGTGCTTTTCAAATTGTATTCGTGTACTTTACACCTGGTTAACGTACCTATATACGTCGCACATGCACTTTCGTTTTTGCAATATTTTCAATTACAGATATATGGGTTAGATGAAGTTAGGCCGGTGAGTATATTGGAGAAACGAACTCTATACAGTTTGCCGTTCACGAACCGAAGGCTGAAATTTATTACTGTTCTATTTCGCTACTGTTATGTTTAATTTACATTTTATTACGTACCATAAATTCCGTCAGTTCACACGTATTCACGTATACGTACGCATGTTATATGCACACAAAGACATTTTTCAGTGTCGAGAAAGTGAGCTCAAATTAACTAACGATCGTTGTTCATGTGTTTTCATTGCCGATAATACATTTAATTGAACACGAATTCATTTTTATTAATGATATCGGTTAGACCTGAAGAGTCTTAAATATGTACTTATGTAAAAGAAAAGTTATAATTCCAAGGAATCACAATTAAAATATTGAATATAATATTAGTTTATGTACTAAGATAATCAGACAGGAAGTGAGATTAGATCATTAACATTATCTCCCCGAATAACCTAACACTGCATTCTAATTTTGATATTTTTTTAGTGACAGATGTCACTTTTTGACATTTGGTTTAAAGATTATAACTGTGTAAAAAGTATATCTAAATGGAAAATACTAAACTATATAAACTCGTAATTCGAAACGTATCTATTTTTTAAACAAGTAAACATATTTAAAATATTGGCAAATAAAAAAAAACCTTAAAGAAATATGCCCAGTTGAAAGCTACAAGTTATATCTGAGTGGTGCAATGTAAGTTGATATCTGACCAGAACCACTAACTATTGCAACAATTCCGAAAATTATAAATTATCGATAAAATGAATATTGTTTTGACCGAACCAAGAATTAATGCTCAGATAATAATTGGCATTTTACAGCATATTGACAAAATTGGTCATGCCTAAGCTGTCCGCAAGATAGGTGAACCTTAATCTCGAATCTAAAACGTGAAAGAATACGAATGTCAAGCTCTAATTTGAAGTCATTTCACGAGAAACAAACTGTTTCTTGCGAATAATTTTTTGTGAAATCTGGCATCATCACTACATTTATAAGCTGAAGTAGTAATTTCAACAGAGGATTCATAATGTTAGGCTTCACCCGAGAAAATGCAAGACATACATATAAGTGCATAAAGTAAGTAAAATTCGAACGGGATAATTTTCCTTAGAAAGTGTTAAACTGTTAACAGATTATTATATTGCTTTACTACAAATTCGAGAAACTGACTTTTGTGGAACAAGGCACTACACATATTATTTGAACTGTTCATGAATGATAAAAAAATGTGCACGTGTATCCTAAATACATTTATTAATTATTCAATAGAAGTACAAGATGTTCGTTTGTGAAAACATTTGAGACGAGTCACGTAAATTGATAGTGGAGAATTTGTAATGATTAATACATATAAAAAATAGGTTGTCAAAATATTGTACAGAAACCGCCTTGCATGCCTTGACATCATAATAGAAGATTCGGCAACATTCTAAAGATAAGGATTTCAAAACTTTAGAATTTCTATGTGCACGAATGAACAAAATACACCTGAGTCATCTATTTTAAGTGTAACGCTGAATTAGTACATTTTTTGTTCTAATTACTCTCAGGAATATGTACTATATGTATATATACATATTGATGTATAAGTTTATAGGGTTTTTATTGAACTCAAAATTAATTAATTTTTTATATTATGATCACTTGGTTATAATCAACTGTAATGGCCAATTATCTAGCTGATAAGCATGGATCTTCATGAACTAAACTGTTCAGATAATCTTTATCGACCGCCGTTAGTTTATGTCAACATAATCTTTTTTAAATTGATAAAACCGTTTCCATGCTTTACTCTCCCTAGTTATGCTTTCCTGGTAAACAAGGCAAATAGTTCGAGTGACTTCCAATGCATTAACTTCTCTGTTGAACTCCAGTTGGAAATGCTCGTTTTTTTCTATTTGAAATTTAATTTACTTGTCTAGATACTTCTCATGTAATAAAATAGTTTGTAGCCCTTAAAATAGGCAACGGTTTCAGATATCACCATTGTTTGAGCTATATCTTTTTCTAGTCGGACATTTTTCGAGCTGAAGAATCAGGAAAAATCTCAAATCAATTCCTAATGTAGATGATATTTTTTGTGTATAATTATTGATAAATAAGCTGGCACATTGCCGTGATGGAATATAACTAACTTCTTTGCCAAATATATTCACTCGCTTTTCAGTTACGTGTCAAACTTTCCAGTAGTGCTACTCTACTGTGATGATTCCCCTTTCTTAAGATAAGCGAGTATTACATCACGTGCATCCTAAATACAGTAACTATTTGGAACCATTTTTTCTTCTTCGAGGCCCTTGAGTCAGTTACCTGTATTTAGATGGTTAATTTGCCTCCAGTATGCAGTAATAGACTCAGGCCTTATCAACAGTCCTGTTGTAAATTGCCTAAATAATACCGATGAACTGTATTGAAGAAGCTTTAAGAACGGGCTAGAAAATGTAAGTCAGTAGTGGCAACCATCTAGCTAAAAACTTTTCGCACGTAAATGCTCATATAAAATCTATCTTATCGGTTTATCTAAAATCTTTATAGTGTCGAACCTTGGTACGGTCACCATTCAATACTGTACTACAAATTTATTGAATACTATTAGCTGTGACCGATTTTGATCTACCAGGATACATGCCACCTTGAATGGATTTACGACCACGTTTAAATTATGCTGCTAACTTTCCTTTCTCTTTTTTTGGATCGAAGAAATTTATTGCCAAGAGTTAATCCCATTTTATTTGTTAAAGCATTTGGTGTTAAATGTTTCAGAAGAAACTATTACCAATTGCTTTTAAAGAATGAATAAAAGTCGTTTACTTGAAATTCAAATAGAAACTTATTGAATACTCATTAATAAATGACAATTGGCAGACTATATAGTAATAGGATGTACTATCGGCAAGCAAACTTTATGACCGCCATCTATGTGTGACGTTTAAAACATGTCACTTCATCCGCGTACATTTATTGAAAATGTAATTTTGAAGTACTGCAAATAATACCAAGTCTGTATTTGAAAAAATTGATATTTTAAAAGATATATTCCATTGATATAAAACACATCACATGTTAAATGCACAGAATATGTACGAGGTGCCACAAATTAATTTGACGAGTTTACCTTTATATTTCCACATGCGCATACGAGGATAGTTTGACAAGTAGTGAGAACATAGGTGGGGCTCTAATTGGTAACACAAATGCACTGTAATTTAGGTTGCCTATTTATATATTTACATTCCGATATTTAGATAAATCGGTTGATTAGTTTATTTTTGACAGCTCATTGAAAAAGAAGTAGCACGTCGTTTTGTTTAAATTGAAAAAGCAGAGCCTCGTGATGTGATTAAATACTTCGTAATTAAGGGTATGAAAGCTACCGAAATAAAAGATGAGTTACGGGAAATATTAGGTGAATCTGCTCCATCATCCACCACAATAAGTAGATGGGTAAAGGAATTTAAACGTGGTAGAATAAGTTGTGTTGATGAAGCGCGCTCCGGAGCACCCAAAATCGTGACTTCTACGGAAATGATCATAAAAATCCATAATATTATTACGCACGATCGACGACTCGAAGTGAGAGAGATAGAGGACATGGTAAACATTTCAACAGAATGCCTACACCACATTTTAACAAAAAAATTGGTCCGTTCCTAGCTTTCGGCATGATGAGTGCCGCGATTGCTTAAGACTGATCAAAAGTTCACACGTTTGCGCAATTCCAATGAATGTTTGGACCTTTATATGCGGAATCCGGTTGATTTTTGTATGCGATTTGTTACTTGCGATGAAACTTGGATACACTACAGTACACCTGAAACTAAACAACAGTCGAAACAATGGTTAGAACGTGGTTCTGCACCTCCAAAGAAAGCGAAAGCCACTTTATCGGCAAACTAGGTGATGGCATCAATTTTTTGGGATTCAAAGGGCATTTGGCTCATTGATTACCTTCAGAAAGGTGCCACAATAAACGGACAATATTATGCAGAACTTCTACAAAAATTAAATGTTGAAATTCGTGCTAAACGGCCAGGAATGGCAAAGAAAAAATTCTGTTTCACCAAGACAACGCTCCTTCGCATACCAGTAGAGTTGCGATGTCCAAAATCCACGAGTTGCATTTCCAATTAGTACCGCATGCGCCTTATTCGCTGGATCTAGCCCCTTCCGACTTCCACGTTTTTCCAAAATTGAAAACGGCACTAGGTGGAAAGAAATTTTCGTCTAATGACGAGCTTATCATCTTCGTAAATGAATATTTTGCAGGGCTTCCGGAATTGAATTTTAGAGATGGCATAAGGGCATTGGAGCACTGTTGGAATAAATGAATTGCTCTTTTAGGAGAATATATTGAAAAATAAAAATTATTTTGTATTTAAAAAATTCGTTTTTCTTTTCCATTCTTACTACTTGTCGAACTACCCTCGTATACGGATATATTGATCTAAACGGCATTTCTATTTCCACCAGTAAGCTCGACCATGATCTCAGTTTTTAAAATAAAAATAATACAAATTTTCTTTTTTTGGATCATTTTCTCTATTTTTAAAAAAACTATAAATAACAGAAATAAGGTGAGTAGAAAGAATAACCTAATTTTTCAACAAAACTATGCGTTTTTGACGTACTCATATTTTCATTTACAGAGTCTCGTTATCTTTTTAGCCCTTTCAAATAGCCTGTATGTTACTTTGTATTTAATAAATTATAAGTTGGTTCTGTTCTAAGAGCAAACAACTTTTCTGATAGAGCCGGTAGTTATATCATATATCCATTTGAAGAAAGAACAGTCTTAATATCATTTGACTGAAATACGTCACTCATAATTTTTCAACTAAAATTTGCTTAACTTTGTTTAAATTTGTCTGAGATTATTCAGCTATCAATCTCACACTCCACTGGAGTGTGCTGCTTCTCGAACTCGCTTTATATTAACATAACTTAATGCTATACGAGGGTACCCGTTTATATTTCGGGAACTGGCAACACTCCGATCTGATGATTGCATCGTGAAGTTTGTCATTTTTGACGACATATTTTCCTTGACAATCCGGTCGCTATTTCTATTGTTGACAGTAACTTGAAAATTTTATGTCAGCGAAAAAATGGAATTAACTCGCGAAGATTTTCGTGTAATTATTTTTCATAACTTTCGGCGTTGATTATCTCAACAAGAATGCATCGACGAGCTGAATTCTTTATATGGTGATGAAGTACCATCGAAAGCTATAGTATATCGTTGGTACAGTGAATTAAAACTTGGACGGCGTTCTTAGGATGATGAATTTCGTGAAGGTAGTCCCACAAATATTGTTGTGTCGGAAAACGTTAATGCAGTGTCTGAATTGATAATGCAAGGCAGTCATGTGACATACCGTGAGATTGAGGCATCTCTAGGTATTAGTAACACCGGCGTGCATAAGATCCTATATGAACACTTAGCCGTTAAGAAGCTATGTTCACGTTGGGTACCACATAATTTGACAACCGCTCAGAAAAGAACTCATATCGATTGGTGCCAAGAAATACATAAAAAATACAATATCGGTGCTTCAAAGAACATTTATAAAGTCCTCATAGGTGATGAATCTTGGATCTATAAGTATGAGCCCGATAGTAAACAGCAGTCGACTGTGTGGGTATTCCAAGATGAGCCAAAACCAATAAAAGTTGTTCGCGCTCGAAGCACATCAAAACAAATGGTCGCCTGGTTTTTTCGGAAAAAGTAGTCACGTGGCAACCGTGCTTTTAGATAGTTGTGGATCGGTTAATTCCGAATAATGCACAACTATTTGTTTGCCAAAACTTTTGACGAAATAAGGAGAACAAACCGAAAACGACAGATCATTCTCCACCATGATAATGTCAGCTCTCACAGGTCAGTTCAAACAATTGAATATTTGATCTGGCAAAACATTGAATTGATGAGCCATCCGCCGTACAGCCCTAATCTAGCACCCTGTGATTTCTTTTTGTTCCCACACGTGAAGTATAAATTTCGTGGTTAACAGTTTTCTAGGCCGGAAGAGGCAGTTGAGGCATTCAAAACTCATATTTTCGAGATACCGCCTTCACAGTGGCAGCAATGCTTTTCGAATTGGTTTAAACGAATGCAAAGGTGCATTGATTTTTAAGGAGAATATTTGGAAAAGCAAAAAAACTTTTTTCGATAATAAAAAATTTTTTTTTGTTTACCATTCCCGAAATATAAACGACTACCCTCGTATTTGGTTGTCGAAATCCAAGGTATTCGTACCTTTTTCCTATAATTAAGTCTTCTATTTTAGTTAATATATCATCACCATATATCGTTTGCAAACAGTTATACAATTTCAATAGGATATTAGCAGATTTTCTCAAAAATTTAATATTAATGCGCTGTCTTAAATTTGACTTGTGCATTTTTAGGCCAAAGTGTATAATGAATTTTAAATTTGACCATATTTTTAATATTTTAAAAGTTATAGTAATGTAATGTCAGTAGAATGGCGTCACAGATACTACACTATCATTACAGGAATTAAATTATCATACCTAATATATAATAATATTATGCAATATCTTTCGCTTTTATAGATATGTATACATAGTATGGTGTAATTTGCAATTCCAAAATACTAAACGAAATTTTTTATTCTAAAGAAAAGAAAGTTTGTGATATATGAATCGGTAATAAATTAAGATTCAAATATTATATATATTGACGTGAGGAACAAATTAATTCTGGGGACGACATGAGTGTGGTACTAGAATTATTCGCCCAGATATAAGTTGTCCAATTATCTCTGAATATTTTCTCTTTGTATATAAAATATTGCGCTTTGCTGTGTGCACAAGTTGCGACCAGTAATTAAGCAATCTATCAATGGGTGTCTAACTTGCTCGCTGATCAATAAATATCGCATATGCAGCAATACCTTCAGCCCACAGTCCGTGTTTCTCCTCCTCTTCTTTGTTCTTCACTTTAATCACTTTTGTTACGTTACTGATGGTTTTTACAATATGGATTAATGTTATCATATCGTGCTTCTTTAAATTGGAAACAAATAATTAAACAGTTCGTGTAAATAATTTTTCATAAATAGAGAAATCTTTCACTTCGACTTTTTAGAACTTTATAAGCTTTTAATTTACTGAACAACTAATAAATAAAAGAACCATCTTTTATTTACCAGTAATTTTCTGATATTTAATCATTGAGGTTAAGTAATGTTATCGGGCTGTTCCTGTTACGCGTAGCAGTAATATTATATTTTAGTAAAAATTGAAAAACTGAAAGTCGACAAAATTTTCTTTTTCCAAATGAACCAATATATTTATTTAATTTCATTGTAAGGGTATTTTTAGAAAATCAGCATTGTATTGCATGTGTATCTATCATAGCGAATAAAGCGGACAAAAATCATTTGGACAGATTACATCCTCGTATTTAATTACAAGAACATTCGCACATTTTAAATTAAATTATAGCATGTTTAAAACGGTTATCCCTTTCTTGCAGGTACGCATTTGACCACTCTGATAGTCTAGTTCCTGTGGATGCAGACGTCTAAATTTGTGGTAGGTTACATGCCATTCTTATCTTTAATTTTATGTTTTCTAATTTTATGATCGCTTCCTATAAACGATTCTCTTTAGAGTTTCCGACAAGAAATAGTCAAACGTTAAATATACGACCCGAACATGGCATCGAATAGTATTAATTCAGGTATCAGGAAAATTATTACTAATCAATTCTTGAATTATAAGTTGCTGCTCAATCATGATAAAAATTTCTTTATTATGAAAAGTGAACTATATTATAAAGCAAATTTAATTAATTTAAAATAAAATAATTTCTCGCACTTAATTTCTTTTCATAAAAATATGGTCCTACTAAATGAAATCCAAGTCAGCCACACTGTTCATACATTTTTGTTTCGTTTTATCTGGTGAGTATACGTGCGAATTTCATGAAGATTAGAATCAGACCGAAAATGATAATTACATGTCTGTACGAAATGCTGTTATTTGCAAAGTGCAACCGTCAATAGAATTTTAGTAATTGGATCATCTTTGTGTGAAACGTTGAGCCATGCAATATATTCCAGGTATTCATTCCTTTTGAGAATCTTAATCACTTAAGGTTGATATATAACCCCTTTTCACATTAACTTTTGTATGCTGTATACGTATTCCAACAACTAGGTTGTCATCATCAGCAGATAATTAAACAGCGTCGTACCTGGAAAACTCGGCACAACATCCGCACGAAGCAAATTCCGTACCGTCGAAAGCCAAAACGCACACTATGTGTATGTGTGTGTTTAATTATCTGCTGATAATTACAACTCAGTTGTCGAAATACGTATACAGAATATGAAAACTAATGTGGAAAGGGGTTATGTAACAACCTTAAGTGATTAAATTAATCAACCACAGACTCCATCAAAATTACCTTTTAAGAATCTATTAAACTGTTGAAGATGAATTAGTCTTAGACGCAGCTGCTCGTATGGATGCATGTAGATGCTCTTGCACCTTTGCAAGGACATTTATAGGCTTTTAGGCTTTCATCATTACAAACAGGATTTTGCCGATGGATACGTATGGTTTTTAAAATAGCTCTTGTAATTCATTACCATCTTTTCTAGGCATGTGAAACCACTATAATTAGACCAGCAATTGCGCTTGAATCATGTATACGTTTCTACAAAATTTATTATATGTATATATCATCAAAATCGAATTATTAAATTTCTTTAATGATCTCTTAAACCATTTGTTTCAACTGCATAATTTCTATCTAGCATAACTTACTTTTACCGTTTCTTCAGTATTACAGTTTACAGTTTTGCTTTTTGCTCGTATTCTACATTCTAAGTCTACTTCATAAAATTTTCTTCGCAGTGTCATTTTGAATTGTTAATGACTTTGTCTCTGACTATACTGAACAGTACTATAAAAGATGGTTATTGATAAAACATGCTTAATATGGCATTCTAATGGTAAATAATATTTTTCTCTAGACTGTACAAGAGTTATTAGTGATAAACTTGATATTTTGATTTTTTAGACAGTTAGTATGAATCGCTTACAGAAACACAATGATTTACTTCGATTTTAAAGTTGTAAAATAACTCAGGCAACTCCTGAAAATATATTAGCTGTATAATGTATGATAAATAATGAATACCATTGACGTATGTGACAACGAAGGAGGCCTTAGAATCTAGCATAGCTCGCAGAATTTTACATGACAAATTTTATTTGGAATGCATAAGTTGTTAGCCGTTGGGTACAACACTAGTTGAAGTATCGCAAAAACTGTGAATATGTTTCAATTTACAGTGAAACTACAAGATTTCTAATGGAAAAGATTCCTAAATTGCTTCTAAAGTAGTAACAGATGGCGAAGCATATATACTTTTTTATGACATTTCCACTCGTCGACTGTCGTGATTTGCTCACACATCACGACTACTCAACTGCAATGATTATCAAAAAATAATGTTCCATGAACAAAGATATTTACACAGTATTTTTTAGAAGTACAAATTTAGTCAAGGCTGTTCAGCTTGAAAAATAAAAAAACAGTACATACTCAATAGTATGTGAATAAATGCCTTCCACGAGGACTTACAAGTTTTTAAATACACGACTTAACATTTCGTCATAATAACACGTCATCTTATATAGCAAATTGTGGTTTTGGAAGATAAATTTGGCTGCGTGTGGTATCTGATTCTTCTTTAATTCAAAACTATATCCGCCTACCTGGCTATGAGGTAGAAGAATTTCCACTGAAGAGAAAATTCATTCTGAAATTATAACGTTTTTTGAAAGCCAGTTTCCAGAAGCTGATTGGATACATTCAAAAAGTGAAAGTGTAGACTTTATTGGTATATTGACGTTGAGGTGTTTGTTTCAAACGTGCTCAGTACAATTTTAATTATATATGAATTATAGAATATACGACGTCGTCTCGTAATTATTGATAGAGTTTTTGAATTATCTTTGTTATTATCTGCATGTATTGTAAAGTTAGTCCAAAGAAAATTACATACAAGGAAACTAGCAATAGCAATATAACAACATTCCAATAATATACAATTACTACATAACATTCATTTGTTAGAAGTTGTTGCAAGAAAAATTTGTAACGCCTGCTTTCTAGGATTTACCTTTTTAAGTTTATATGCACTTGCAAATTGAAAATCGAGTTACACGAGATTCTGAAATGTTTTTACACAGATTATAGAAACTTTATTATGTATTTCTAGACGCATAATATACCTTGAATACCATAAATACCTGTCGTCAATTTTGTTTGATTAGCATGCACATTTACGTGAGAATTCCTTTATTCCGTCCTGTTATATCTATCTATCTCGGTATATTGTCTGAAGCAATGGCGAATAGCTAATGTTGTAGGTCTGCCAGTGTGTATGTGTGCTTGGAAAGTGCAATTTACAGATAAACTCGGTAGGGGCAATGATTTACGTCTGAAAGCTTGATAAACTCATATTCCCTGCTTGAGTGAGTAATATCTGCATAAAACCTTGAATAGGATTACAAATGTTCATAAATTGTGTGTGCCATAATTCAGTCAAGTCGGGCTGGCAGGCAGGCGGCCCTCTCGGGAGGAGTTCAAGCGAGACAGCGGAGGCAAAGGCTGCTTGGCTGGCAGCAGGATGGGAACAGCAGGAAAGGACCCTTCTACCAATGGTGCGTGGAGTGAACGCGAACTGGTGGGGTTCGAGGACCACGAGGACGAGCACCCGTCACTTGATCGCCTTAGACCCCGAAACCCTTTCTTCTTATCGATGTCAATATAAATCAATTTGACCTATTTATTTATGATCGCGGCATCGGTTTAACCTTTTTCTTCGATGTTATTGACTTGGTGCTACAGTTATATCATTTTTTATAGCCAATTGAAGAAAGTTTAGAGTAAAACTTATTTGTCCGGAATACATATGTATTATTCCTTTAAGCTTATAAAATATACAAACAATTTTGTTATTTTTAAAAATTATCAGTGTAAGTAAAGGCACTTTTTCCATAACTTGGCTTCCTACAAAAAATTGACATATGGTTGCTTATTTTTAAAATTACGATGTCTATATATAACAAAAACTAAATGAAAAATGTAAATTATAAATAAAAACATAAGTAAATTATAATTTTTTGAAGTTTATAATAATTTCGTATGTGCTTTCGTTGTTTTATTTAACGTAAGTGTAATAACGTTGCAATTATTCGGAAGTTAATTAAACTTTTGAGAAAGCTACAAAAAAATATACTAATAAATGAGTTTCAGGTTGATTGCTGTTTTTAATATATTAATTACATAAATATATTAAATCTATAAATATAATAATACAGAATCTAGTTTAAAATGAATCGCTTGCGGTTTGTAAACTATTAATTTTTTTAGTTTTTCTAAACTTATCTATGTTAATTTAAATTGTTATTTATTATTTATCACACTTCTTTAGATTCTCCTAGGATAGTTGTTCTAGATCAATTGCAAATTTACAAACACGTTTGCAGGAATGTTATGGTATTACTCTTACTACAAGACTTTTATTATCATATCCTTAGGTTCATTTTTTCTTTCACATTACTTGTATTTTTCCTAACAAATTAGTCTACTTCTAACTTTTAGTAGTTGTGTCAATTCTCTTAAATATTATATAACATTTTGACGAAAACATGTATCATAAGCAGAGCTGGTCGGATTTGATGGCACGCAATGGTGCATCCAGTATGGGTTCGGCTGACATCGGGCAGGATGATTTTATTTATAGTAATGTCGCGCAATTGTGTATTAGTTTAGTAGAATTGCATCTAGTAAAGACGAGCATATGCAGATCATAGGTGTGATATTTAAAATTCTTTGTCTCCTCTAATACCTACTAAAATACATTTTTGCAATCATGGATTAAAATGGATTTAGTAATTATTAAGCAAATAAAAGAATAATTTAGTTGAAATAAAGATGTAATATTTTAATTTATATTACAAGCTTTCACAAGTACTTTAAATTATAGCGCGTGTATTTACCTTTTCCAAATATGTACGCGTATGTCCTAAAAACCTTGCATTTATTGCGTATAAAATATTTTCCTTCTGTTTCATGATTTTTTTGTTTATATTTCTCGTTATAAATATTAATACGGAATATTTTTATTAATTATTTAAATATTTTAGACAGTAAAATATGTTAAAATGTTTGGTTATTAATTTTGCTTTGTGGGCTATATTTTCTATTCTAAATACCATAATCTGAATTCGACACATTTGTGAGAGTAATTATGGTAACAAATTAAGATAATCTCATGCGGCAATTTTTTATATATTTACAATAGTAACATGAATTCTTACACTGTATTATTTTCTGATTCATAATTAGGGATTTCCTCTTTTCGGTAGTGTCGCTGAATAAGTGTGGATATTGTTGTTAGCTTTTAGGCTGCTTATAAATAGGGCATTGTAGCATTTAGACGGCGGTGTATGTACACGCATGTATGTATACGTACAATTGTTTAGGTGACAATACCCTAGCTTATTTATAAATTATAGCTTTTAAGCAGGCGCTTATTGTTATTTTTTACTTCCCATTACTTATTTTATTTGAACTACTACAAAGCAACTCTGGTACGAAGGAGAATCCAGCGCCTCTGCTTATGATTGAAAAAGTCTAGTAGAGTAAAGATTTCACGAGAATACATCGACTTAGTGTTTCGATATTGTGCTGCAATAGGTCGTTACTACAAGGAACTTCTAAGAGAGCGTTGATATAACCTTCGAAAGATACACAAAGGTGAAAATTATTCAATAAACCTCTACCAAGAAAATTGTGGACGAGGAAGCTGGTACTGTTATTTTCAAGTTTTATATTCGTATATTTTAATAGTTCGTTTAAAAAATCATTATTCTTTAGTTGAAAAGTTCAGGTTTCTTGTTATTCAGAAACAAATGTATTTAGCTGCTAAATAAAACCTTTTTCTGTTAAACTGTAATTTCATGAATTTTTAAGGATTCTATGAAAAAGGCACTGATCATGATCATATATGTCGATTCAACTACTTTAAATATAATATAATGCCGTAAAGTAAACATAATACGTTATGAGTGATTTGTACCGATATTTCATTTCTTCTACTATAGCTTTGTTGCTATATATGACGCCAATTAAGTGATTTATTGACAGCAGCCTTACCTTACATTAAAACCCAAAAGTTCAATTCTAGTTACAAAACCAATAGTATATGCTAAGCATCTCATATATGTATATTCTGAAATACCTAATGAATAAGATTTATAAATAAGTTATGTAATATATGCAGAAGTAAGTATGTATATCTTGCAAATCGAGATATATTCTCATTTAATTTTTACAATTTCGAAAATATAATGTTAAATTTATTAGGAAGTATTATGTATTCAATTGCAGAAAGTTATAAACAAAATTTCTCCAAGTCCTACTATACGCCTTTTTATACTCACAGTAAAAAAATACAACAATCCATTAAAAGCAGACAAGAGTATAAACTGAAAAGTAAAAGAAAAAGGAAAATCGTCGAGAAAAGTATACGCAATAGAACTCATCTGTAATTTCTATATATTCGTTATTTACGAACTTTCAGATAACTTGGTGATTTTTTCTCTGCATTTCGTTCAACCATGTATCATCAACTGTGAGCGAACGAGCGAGAGTGCTGCGCCTCCGCTGTGACAACGATAAAGAGTCCCTGGTGAGGAACGGGATAATGACGAAGGCCGGAAGAACTACGGCTATTCATTTTATCGATAACGACTGGTGTGTCATCTATGAAATTTAAATATATTGTACATATATGTATTGTATACTGAATGTTCAGAGTTAAATATTCGTTTCAAATTGTTACTGAAGCAACTCTGCAAAAATGTGTTTTCATGGCACTAATCTAAGAAATGCCTGATATCAAAACGATTAGTAGCTTATTTATTTTATTGGTACACACTCGCTTAAATAAATACTTTGTTTTTAATTTATTTATTTACTGACGATTATGAATTACACATTTTTTTAGATACTTACTTTTGTAAAAGAGCTCGATGTTTTTATGAATAAACCATTATTTTCAATTTTTTTAGTTCTAACGAAGAAATTATTCACAAACGGCTTTACGCGTATTTCTCAGGCTACCCTAATTTAATTTTTAATCTCGCTCCCTCTTTGTGGTGCTACAGTCCAACTCGATTTCTGACCTCTATCAGTTTCTGCGTCCACACCTTTCTATCTCTGTCTTCAACAATCTAGCTTCATCACGCACAACCTCTTCCCATGTCTTGCTTGATCTTCCCAGTGGCTGTTCCCCTAATCGTGCATTCTTTTTTTATCTCATCGTTTGTTGTTCTTTTTAGCTTCCAGTCGTCCTAGTTATATGTTTCGGTTATGGAAGTTTTAATATTTTACCAAATACGATGCTTTTTCAATACTCGTCTTATTTTTTCGCACATCCACGTCTATAGTAACTCTATTTTCTTGAGTGAAAATCAATATCCTCCATAGGTTAATATTTACTGGATGACGGTTTTGTATACCTGTATTTTGGAATTTCAATATAGACTAGGCAATTTGAAGACACACAATGAGAAGATGTTGATCTTGTTTGAAGAAATTAAACTTGTGTGTCTCTTCGTGTTTTCTGACGCGTTACCTTCACTGTTTACACTTACTTACTATTCTACAGTTATATACACATACAGTTACATTATTTTAACAATATTTACATTTTAACTACATATATTACATTATTCTCATTTGCCAATTCATAAATGCCCTCTATTGCTTCCTGTTTGGCATCAGTGTCTTGGCCATCATCGTTTACATCCTTCAATGTACTCTCTCTTGCACATTTACTTCCCATACCTGTTCAGCTAGTCTGTAATGTACACATCCTCAAGATGTGTCCGAAATATCTCAGCTGACTTCTTTCTATTCCCTGAATTACTGGCTTTTCTCACCGTATTGCATTTAATTCTATCTAACCTTGTTACTTCCAGTATTGTGCTTAGGCATTTCACCTCGAAGCTCTGGCATTTGCTTTTAAGTCTATTGCTCGATGTCTAAAAGCCATAATTGCTTAGTTCCTCAGCGAATACGGGTTCTTCAATGCATACTTGGCCAGAATTAGTAAAGTAGAAGAAGCAGATTGCCAATATCAGGACTCTGCAGAAGACGATGGCCAACACACCATCGTCGAGTGTGAGAGGTGGACCGTGTACAGAAATTCGTTGTAAGAGGAAATGTTGACGGCGGACACCGTTGTGAAAATAATATTGTCTGGAAAGGATCTCTGACAGGAGATCGACTGAATCGTGAAGGGGGTGCTGAAAACTAAGAAAAGCAAAACTAAAACAGCAGTCACCAATCAATACTAATTAATTACAAGGTGCCATCATGAAGTAATGCAAACAGCGATTTCGGGATAGAGTTTCACCTTGACGAAGTGAGGTTTTTAGTGTATGCCCCACAGGGATCTTGGACTCTTCCCTGATGGTGTTGTCAGCATTTCACTAAAAAATATCCCCTCCCATTATTTTACTTTTTTTAGATTTCTCTTCTAAGCTCCTCATTCCATCTTTCCATATTTAGATCATTGTAGCTGTAAATTGCTGTGATGTCTGGTTTTCAACTCTAAGTTTCTCGTGCAGGTATGTTGACTCATTATCAACCTTATTAAAAGTGAATTTACCCTAAGCAAAAAATGCTTTATTACAAATCAGTACCATTCTCTGGGACTGTACGCGTCGTTTGTGATTGTTCCACACTGTACAAACATTTTATTTTCCTTATATTTTTATTTATCCTAGTTGTATTCGCCACTTCTTTTAGAGTACTGTATTTCTTTATTGCTATCTACGGTATGTTCATTATGTTAATGTTATTGCAACCACCTCCTAATTATATCTTTCTAATTTAGTCAACTACTAGATTGCGGTAGAAGAAACTTGCTTTCCTTATTTCTGCCTTTGAGTGACTTAAATTGCTTCGGTCGACTAATCTTCTTGTGAATTTGAGCTTCAACATCTGAAGTACTTCTTCTTGTAAGTTGGTTTTCATTGATTCAATTGTAGGCCTGATGAGAGTTGACAAAAATATACAGTGTGAACTAACATTATGCTTCCAAACTTTTATATTTGTTTCGCAGTGGTAGGCTTAGTATTATAAAGAAATCCTCCTCGTTAATTTGAGCGAGAAGGTTTATCACTTATACATGGGATAATAAAAGAATGAACCAACAATTTATTTTTTTATTCCATTCATTTCGTATTTTTACTTCCACCCCTATTTTTACAATCAACGAGTGTAGATACCCAACGAGGTTTTTGTTGTCCTACTTATAGATGTCAACGGGGAATTTACCAATCAACTAAGCCCAGGCAAAATATTTTACTGAAATCTAGTTTCTAATATGTCTCTTGCAAGTAATTATTTTCAATTTAATAGGATATTATTAATAATCTGCCTGTAAACTTTACAATAGGGAATATACTCAAGAAGTTAACAGTGGTATAACTTGTAGTACTTGTGGTACTGTTATAGTGCCAGATGAAATTTGATTAATTTGTGACACTTTATTTTAAATTTATGGTGGCGTGAATAATATCCAAGCAGAAAATCCTAAGATACATAAACTCGCAAGTACTAAACACATCGAGATTTAGTCCCTGGGTCCCGCAATTTGAATGTGGCGATATTAGCATGAAATACTGGAACTACTTCGAAAATGATCAATAAAATTGATATTGTTATTTTTCACAAGCGTAGAAGTGCCACAAAGAGATAAATAACACATACTTAATAGGTACTTTACATTTTGAATTGTGAAATGCGAAAAAATACGAGCCTAAAGTGACAATTGACAGTAAGCAAGTTGATTCTTTGCGAAGATTTGCTACGGTCGTTTCATCGACCATTATATTTCTGTATCCGAACAATAGTATCAGCAGCGGATAGTTGATCATGGTTTTTGGTAAACGAAGGCGATAAATGCAAATTTCAGCATAACAATGGGTTTTTATAAGTCGCTGAAATTAGATTAATTAAGATTTAATGCTTTATTTCACCTATATTATTCGTCAAATTTACCTTAAGTCATCTTGATCATCCATTTACTTTCCGAACACAAAATTTTCGCTACTGAAAAGAAGCTTCATCGGATTAAGAACTTAATGCAGTAGAGTGGTATTTTAATGATTTTGAAACATATTCTTACGAAAAAATGACCCTTTAGCATCGCGTTTCAAGCGCATTGAAATTGAAATGATACATACTCAAAAATAATAACTGACAGAATGTCCCAACACATTTGGGTGGTTTATGAGGAAGTATGTTAGAGCAGAATATAAATATCTAGATTCGTCTAATTTTCACAAACACACTCATATATACATAAAGAAGACTAATACAAAAACAAAGTAACATATAGGTTTTTATTTTACACAAAGTAAAAGTTTATACAATTTTAATAATAAACCCCTGTATAGCGAATATTTAGCTAACATTGAGAATAAAGGATAGTATCGCAGCATTTCTGACTAACTATTAATCATACTATGGTAGCTAATTATTCAAAATCTATCATGAATATTACTTAATAGTAGTGTAGTCGAACCATACTTTTCGAAACTAAAATTTCTTCCAAGTAATTGTAATTGTATATATTAGCCTGTTATCCAACACTCAACATGTTCGTTTTCTTTGTATTAATAGGACAAACGTAATTTATATGTGTACATCATGAGTCGCGGACGGAAATTAGTATTTGCAATTTATTAAGTAATCAGTTAAGTAGTGATCGCAAAAACGGCCGTTGAGATCGCTATAAATAACAGATCTGTTACAGCGGAGGACGTCGTTATGGCCGGTCAAACACAGTGGCCGTAACAAATGGCGGTGGAGTTCTAAGGATTAAATTTGATCAGTGTGGACATCGAGATTCATAGCGCCATTACGGCCATGATCTACGATCGCTTTTAGAGGGAAACTACATTTTACTGACGCTGAAGCTTTGCAACTGCCACCCGGCCACAAAGTGATAGCTCTAGGAATCTTCTTCCACCAAGACTGTTCCACTCTTCTTTTCTCTTTCCACTTTTTTATCAATGCGTCCATAAATTTTGTAATAATGGCCGCCCCCAGGCAACGAAAAAATTCCAAGTAAGTAAATATAAATTGCTAGTATCTTGAAGTAATGTATGAACAGCAGAAAATCATTGACATACCAATACAAAATATATTTTGGATTATGAAAAAGAGATTTTTAGCTTTATATTTCTTGTATCTGTATTACTTACTACTTTATTTGCATACCTAGTTTATTAATTTATACTAATAGATATATTGTTTTCCTTAAATGAAATTCGTGTTAAAAACACAATTCGTTTATATTCAACAGCAATGCATGTCCAAAGAGGTTCCATTAAATAAAGTGTAAACATAAATGCAAGTATAAGCAACCTGAAAAAATCAAATATAGCTAAACTAACGAAAGCCATAAATGCAGATAGTATATATAAAAGTTACTTACAGCTTCATATCGGTAAACTGAGAGAGATTTTAGAAAATAGAAATTATATTGGTGACATAATTAGTAATTACTCTATTTTGTATAATTTAGTTATACCAAGACATTTATTTGTATAAATACAGATAGAATATAGAAAAGTTACTTACAGCTTTATATCGGTAAAATGAAAGGAATCTTAGAAAATGGATATTATATTATTATTAACATGATTAGTAATTACTATTACTCTATTTTGTATAATTTAGTTATCCCAAGATGTTTAACAATGTGAACAAATATAGTTATATAAAAGAAAATTGTTATTCATTTCAAATCCGAAGAACAATACTATGAAAATGCCATAGTATTAATTAATAGACGAGAATTAATTGAAATAAAAGAACTATGAACGAAATATACAGGTATGCAGAATCTCATCACAATGACAATGAGTTCCGAAACAATGGAAACCTAAAGTTGAACGTAATCTGATAATAAATAAATAAACTGAATGTACACATATTACAGGATAAAATATGAATTAAATAGAATTTACTTCTGCCCTAGTATTATATTAAACAAAAAAACGACATTAAATAATTCATTGTTCCACAACCGATAATGAGAATTGGTAAAATTACGAAGAATATCATAATAAATGTTGATACGGAAAAGTCGAGGAGAAGCTGTAATTAAAATTAAAAGGGATAGTAAACTGCATTAAGGAATAAGTCTACTAAGATTTTCAGCAATCCTCCCAGAGCAAAAGTCTTTCTAAATCAAATAAATTGTTACTGTGGTAAATAATTATTATTATTCGTAGACTTACAGCTTATTTCATTAATATCACAATATAATCGTCTTTCGAGTCGTAAAATTAATTTCATTACCATTTTGTGCGTGTAGGAAATATTTAGATAATGCGCACTAAGCTAGTCAAATGCTTCTCAAGCCCTTGTATGTAATCGAAACAGACAAAAATATACTAAAATAAAGGGAATATTAATAATGAAGCTACTGTTTGTTGCACTTTTCAGTGACAAACTGTAGCAGTAGTTGAGCCCTGAAGATGTCCCATACGAGAGGGAACGAAACGTCGGCAGTATACCAGTGACGTGGTTCCAACTAGGAAGCCCAGAAGAAGATAGTATGGACCCTTTTAAATAGATAATTATTAATGCGGTAAAATAATTTAAAATATTTTACTTTCGAGACACCTACATGTCTCTGATATTAACTTACAGGCTTTCGCACCTGTATTTCCCACAAAATTTATCCTATGAGACGCATAAGAGACACAAAATATAATAGCTTTACTGTAATTCTTCAGCTTTCCGCTTTCGTTTCTATTTCGATATATATAGATATTCAATCTGATCTTTTAAATGTCGCCGTATGGCAGTACACGCGCCTGTTTCAAGCTGAGCGAAAGCCAAGAGACGAAGACGAGACCTATTGTATTGAAGCGCCAATAGAGCAATCCTATAAGGACTAGCAAGACTCGCGTTACGATGCCTGAAAAATCAAAGACTTGTATATACACACATACATATGTGTATGCATATCTGATTAGAAGCGACAAAGTTCTGGGAATATTAACGGCACCATGATAAAAGTGTCTTCGATAGCATCACTTTCTTAATATGTAGGAAAGACAAAACTGTTATTGATAGGAACCTAGGCAATTGCCATTTTTGCCTATAGTATAACACGTTCCTAAAGTTAAGTAAGACAAACAGGAACTGGTCATCGATCATCACTAGTGTATCACGCAAAGAAAATGAATGGAACAATCAGAGGTTAGAGAATTCATTTGCAATAACAAATTTAAAGAAGATTTTGAAAGAGGCTCAGATAATACTTAGATAGCCATCGGCATAGAAAATATGAAAGTTTCAACTTGCAGGACAGCTTTAAACTTTGGAATTTACTACAAGAATATGTTATGGTCAAACATACACGATGGTTAAACATCGAGGAAATTCTAATATATGAAAATAAAGAATAATAGTCATTAAGAGAACCATTTTTACATACAATTCCGAAGAAGCTAAGCGTTAGGATTACTTATTATAGCAACAAAAAAAAAGTAAAATCTAGTACTAAGCTGATGTCTTCTGTATAACTAACTAAAGATAATTAATAATAAAACCTGATGGATACTTTTATATTGACTTATCTCAAATGTTCTCTCAAATGAATCATTTGTTCATTGTTCTAACGGATTTTAATAATACTTATAAAGCTATTTGTCAATAGCTTTTAACAAATCTATGGCGGCATTTAGTAATTAGATAATAAGGAGAGAAAAACTATATTATTTTAAACATTAAGTCAAACTTGAAACGCGGAAAAATATTCACAAGCTACAAATTTCTTACGTTTATGTTAACTCTGGAAAGACTCTACCTTTAAACTATTATCAATTTGGCTTGTATGGGACTTTTGGTATTGTGATTACTTAGTTGGAGACAACTTGAATGCATAACAGAAAACAAATATTCGTGAACGTGAAATCAAATGGTATTGATTTCACATCCAAATCCCTTTGGATACATGTAATATTCTCGGACGAGAGCAAATTAAATATTTTTAGACTGATAGTAAGAGTGTGACGATAGGCAAATAATATCTATTTAAAAAATTTTAAAGCGACTGTAAAGCCTGGAGGTGGTTCAGTGATGGATAGCATCTGCATAGCAGTTAAGGAAATGGGTAATCTAATTTTCATAGACTACATAATGGGCAAAATTAAATATTGGAATATTTTAAAAACAAAGTTGCTTGAAAGTGACACAAAATTATGTCTGCTGTTAACCAATGGACCATATTAAACACATTATTTAGCACCACTACCCTAATCCTATAGAGAATTTATGGACAGAAATCGAAAGACAATTACAAAATTTCGATATTCAGAAAGTCTTTAGAATAAAATACAGGAAATATGGAAAAATCTCAAATCAAATGTTATTGAACCATTGGTGTGAAACATATCATGACATTTCAATGTCATAGAGGCTATTAGAAAGCCAACTAAATATTAGTTATTTTATATTTAATTATTTGGTAGTTAAAATATAAAAGATATGAATACTTTTGAGGGCACATATTAGGTT
The DNA here is from genome assembly GCA_031893035.1 of Dermolepida albohirtum. Lineage (NCBI taxonomy): Eukaryota > Metazoa > Arthropoda > Insecta > Coleoptera > Scarabaeidae > Dermolepida > Dermolepida albohirtum. Next base: position 151,966 of record JAVIWB010001606.1, on the reverse strand, counting down.
CGTGTTTAAAAATGTTTTATTTTCGTTAATAAAATAATAAAATTTTTTTCCCTCTTGGCTTTTATTGTAAATAATACTGTCATTATAGAAAAATAAATAAATAAATGAAAACGCATTTCTGCAGTAAAAGAGACAAACGAGCTACTTATATGAGAAAAGGGACATGTGATAACTTTAACTTTGCCGTAAAATGTGATTCCAATTAAATTGAAATAATATTCACGTCACTAATCAATTCTTATTATATATTTAAATATAAAATATCGATGGCGAAAATAAGATGGCGGTACAATTAGTGAATTAAGAAGTATTTAATTTTAAGAGGATTATAATATAGTGATAAAATAGATTGCTATACAAAGAGGAAGGGCATATATTTCAGCACTATACTCCAGAGGAAGACTATTTTTTTATTGTTGTTGAAATGTTAAAATAATATCTATATCATATCGTGGAAGCATTTAAAAATCAATGAAATTTTGGCTTTTATATATTTTTGTATAATATAAGTAGGTGACATCTTCATTTACTCTTTTTAAATTGAAGCTTACATATCTTAAAACTTGAGAATTTTCTTTCAGGGTAGCAATACTAAATTATTTTTTCTAAATTATTGATTTAAATTCAAATCCTATAAACTGAGTTTATGTAATTATTTTCATTTTAGCATATTAACTGCGGGGATTTTATGTTTTCATATTTATTGCGAAACGTTTTGGTGACACCGAAACTCTATAAATAAGTATATTGATTAATTCATCAGAAGAAAATTAGAAATGCTGCGAAGGCGATGAGTTTTATGCTCGCGAAATAACCTCACCTATCCCTCAGCATTGCTACGCTCACCTAACAAAACATTTAATATTCAACATAAATAGCTCCGCAACTCATATATTATTGACTTAACAGTTTTATTTACGGTTTCAGTTCGCATCTCTGCCTCGGCCTGAGATACGCCGTTAGTTATAGTTCGGCTATGATTTAAACGGGGCCTTAATGGGGCAATAAATACAACCATTTCAATACACGACAACGATCATAGAAGCCGCAATACATTAGAAGCAAAATGGAAGAGCCGAGCGTCATCTATAGGTATCCAGATACCGAGGAGATATATGGCTACTGCTTGAATCATTTCATAAATTCCCCGGTGTTGTTGTGTTGCGAGCCGTGTGTATCTGATATTATTCCTTTTTGGTTAGGGTAACGAGTATTGTTTCGTACGGATTTGTTGTAGTCGGGCTCTTCAAGTCCCCTTGGTCAGCCTAAATTAGTTGCACGATAAGTCATTCTTATTATTAGCTGTACGTAGGATTTATTTGTATGATTTATAGAAAATATAATGCGGGCGATCAAATGAAACCCATCGATAACAGTAACGACATGATTAGATTCATCTGCATTGTACAAAGCAATAACATATCTGTGCAATAGAAGTGAATTATTAGATCCGATTTGTAATGAAAAAATGCCAAAATTCGTAGGGTACATTTGACGTAAGGCAAAAAATAAAATAAAAATTATTTTATAAAACCAGTTATTAGAAGAGTGGCAGTCATGCATGCGCATAAGTATGTGACCACCTGCAAAAAATTAAGTTTTTTACTCTTTAACAATATTGTTACCTGCCTAAGGACAGTTTGTGCGCAATATGGGTTATAGTTTGTCACTGAATTTGGAAGCGCTGGGTTGAATGATTATGTTTTCAATCACAAAGGACTTGTTTATTTTAGTACAAGTGCCTGTGAATATTTTTCTGATACTTTAAAGCGATACTATAAGTAATTTCATTTTATTCAATCATCCGTATTTTGATTAGGTTAATTTCTCGAAAGGATAGTGAAATGCTTAGAATATTTGGCGAAAATCGCCGCTGGATAATGTTTTTTCATAAACAGGGTTTAAGTCAGCGACAAATAGCAAAAAGAATGCAATATTCTAAAGATTCTAATTTTTGAAATTATCAAAAAGCACGAACCAGTTTCGTGACTAATCGAAAAGGACGGGATGGCCAAGAAAAGTAAATGAATGCTATGATCAATATTTGCAATTGACATTCTTGCGAAATAGGAAGAAATCATCTAAAGAATTAATAGAAGATTTTCGTAGAACGACAGGAGTTTCCGTGCATTCTTCTACCATACGACACCATCTAATTAAACAGGAACATAGAGCTCGTGTGACAAGAAAGAACCCGTTACTGTGAAGGGGTAATAAATAGAAACGGTTGAAATATGGACGAAATCGTGCCCATTGGACGAATCGCAACACGTACTTTGGACAGATGAGTCGAAAGTTGAAATATTCTGATCCAAAGAAACAGTATGTTCGCAGAAGTCTTGGAGAAGAATATAACATGTATACATACAATAATAAAATATTAAAGTGGTTCTGTGTAAATATGGGGTTATATGTATATTTGTACAAGGAAATAATTCATTAATTAAAATTACTAGAAAATTAATGTTAATGAAATATTTAGGAATTCTGCAGCAACATACTATATCATCATGAGCACGATTAAATGAAAATAATTGGCATTTTCAGTATGAAAACCATTCGAAGTATACCGCTAGCAATCGCATAAACTTTAGTCCAGCTACTGCAAAGCTCAGATTTAAATATTATCGAACATGTGTGGGATAACTACAATTAACTTTTTGATATTCTTTTGGAAGAATGGCATAACATTTCACAAGAGTTTCTGACAAACTGTTAAAAAATTTACTATGTAGACGAAAGTTTCTTTTAGTTACTTTTTTTAATGGTGCTGGACGATAAATTTTCCATGGTTTTCTGAGTTGGTTAGTTTGGTGGTCATTCAAAAATTCTTATTTCCCATGAAGAAGGAGTGTATAAAGTAATCTACGGAATATTAATGTTAATCATAGTTGCTGTAAACGACACTTCTTCTAACATATGAATTTGAATTTATAAAAGGCGATCAATCGCGCGTAGAAAGAGTAACAGTAGAAGAAGCGTTTTCACGCGTAGACATCCCGAAAATTGTGAAAGAAGAATGGAATGATTCTTATTCAAATCATGAACAAAATGGATTTAAAGATTTGAAATATTGGAGAAAAATAGTTGGTGATATTGGCGAAGTGACAAGAAAAGAAACGCAAAATGTAAAAAATCGTTTCTGAAAAGTGAAATCACTTCAAAAATTGCATTGATAAAAGCAGTCCTTACAGAAATATGGTGGAAAGCATAACAAATTTCGGAGCCTTTATTTAATAAATTTGAAGTTACATTAGACATGAATTTGATTATCCATGACGTGAATATACAACAATGGGCGTTAAAAGCAATCAAGCGCAGTTAGGCAACTTTAAATCATTTTACACCTGGATATTGAATATATATATATATATTCATAGTTCTTTGGTCACTCGTATGGTATTGATGATTGTGCATTAAAAATGATAGGATTTTATACCAGAAATGAAGTAGAAGTTGGAATTCTGCGGACTATAAAATACATTTAGTACTATTCTGTAATATTGGACACTAACAATAACGGGAATGAAAAAAGATATTGCGCAATCAGCTTCTGTGACACGGTGTGGTTACACACAGAAAATAAATCCAAACTTTTTGAAAATCTTGTTGAGTTTGCTTTATCTGAAAATGATAATGGTTTTTTCCTCATTGTTCTATGTGTAGCAAATCTTCCTTCACTAAGTGTTTTAACTGTAGTCAGCATTTATGTTTCCCACAGACGCAGAACAAGTTTGTATACACATAAATATGTACCTGCACTTAAGACTATATCGTGTTTTGCAACGATAAACAATAGTTTAATAGATTTATAGTTAGTTAAATTAAGTTGAGAATTATATAAAAAGATATTCTAAATGAAAAAGTTTGTTACAAAATTTCGGCGAAACAGGAGTTTTCATGATATCGCAAGCAACTTCTACTAAAGAGATACAAAAATTGATAGACGCTATAAAGTATTCAAATATAAATTGCATTCAGAAGATTGAATGTCTAATTAGCGTTTACTGTGAATTAACTTGTATATAAGATCTCTTTCCAAGTTCGCATTTTATGAACCACGAGATGTTTAAATTGCGGTTGATTTATGGAATGTGGAATGCAAATTATTTCACTCTTTAGATTGAGCCGTTTCGAAAATGACCGTTCTCTCGATAATAAAAAGACAATATAAACGACGGTCAATGTAACACAAATCTTTCGTAATCCGTTATGTTTCCCAGTCTGCAGTCAAGCGGCTACCTTTTTCTCGAATTTTTTTTATTGAAACTGGCTTTTCAAAAAAATAAACGTGTTTGCGAAAAGGATGACTTATATGTTTGCCAATGTAAATATCTTCTGATTAATATATCATCCGGAAATTAGAAATATACATTGTCGTAATAGGATTGCTTTTCAGTTTTATTTCTCGGCTAAGCTAAATTTATTAGGAAAAAAAGTAATATATTTTATGAAAACATGTGTTTGTAAAACTCGAAATAATGATACCCAGATTTTTTAAAACAGTTTTAATTAATCAACCTTCAGGTATGTGTATACATTCAATATAACTGCGAAGATTAATTATTTTGTTTATTTATTTAATTCAGTTTGTAAAACGGATGTGTACTCTTTTGATATTTTGTTGTGTAATCAATAAATACATAGGTATGTTATCAGCACAACTTGGAACAAATCTCTGTGCATTTGCTTGATAGCGCTATTGGAACAAAGAATCATTCTCACTGTAAAATTATTAACATATACAGTCTGTCTCAGAGAAAACGGTACTTTTTAAAATAAAAGCAAAAGTTTACTATTTTGGCAAAATTCATTTATTTTATTCAAAGTAGTCTCCTTCGGCTTCAATACAAAGCTTTGTACGGTCAATTAATATGTCGAATGAATCTTTAAGTTCATCTTTATAGATGTTCTTCAAGATCGCTATCGACGCCTTTTTAATGGCATCGACATCGGTATAAGGCTGTCCTTTTATCGGCAGATGTAGTTTGGAGAATAGATAGAAATCACACGGGGGAAAATCCGGTGAATACGGGAATGGTTGATGGTTAACATGCTATTCGTAGTTAGAAAATCAGTGATAAGCGTCGAGCGATGAGATGATGCATTATCATGCAACAAACGCCAGCTAATATTTATCACGATATTGAGAGCGCACTCGACGAATACGCGCCAAAGGACGCTTCATAACACCAAGATAATATACAGTATTGACCGTTTGACTAGTTAGTACAAACCTTTGTGTACTACGCTTCTCGAATGATAAAAAAAATCAACATTGTCTTCACTTTTTACTTCTCCAAACGGTTTTTTTCGGTCTTTCTTCGCTTGGATACTTCCATTCACAGTTTTGATGCTTGGTCTCTAGATCATATTGAAAACACCACGTTTCATCGCCAGTTAAAATAAAATACCAGAAGTCTTCGTCTTTTTGAGTCTGTACAGTGTTGAATTCGGAGTAATTTTTGGTCATCAATTAGCTTGTGTGGTACAAACCTTGCAGAAATCTTTCTCAGTCCCAAATGCTGTGTCAAAATGCGATGAATTGATTCTTTGGAAATATTTAATTCCATTCCCACGTAGCTCAATGAGGATTTCGGCTCATTTCTGATAAATACACGCACAAGATCGATGTTACTTTCCGTAACCACAGATTTTTGGCACCAGGATGTTTGTCGTCATTTTTGTCTGTAGAGCCGTCTTTAAATCGTTTATACCACTCATAGACACTCGTTCGTAATAAACACGCATCACCATAAACTTGCTTAATCAAATTAAGCGTTTCAGTAAACGATTTACCGAGTCCAAAACAGAACTTGATATTTGCTCTTTGTACAAAATTAATTTTTCGACCAATGCCAAATACACAATGTTACTTTATGCGCAATTTCTTTGCTTCTAGTAATGTAAATGTTATGATGTTTTGACATAACATTAGTGAATGATCCACCTTACCGACGCATATTTGTAAATAGGTGGCTCCACTAGGAAATAATATTTTAAAAAAGTTCAATTTTCTCTGCGACAGACTGTGTATATTAAATCTATCTACACAACACAGGTAAATGGCTTCTAGTCAATTACAAATTTCAGAAGTTTTAATATTTAGAAAGTTTGGCACTACCAGTTTCTTTGAACACTCATTTTCTCCTGTTTTAACTTTTCCGAAATATATACTTGATTTACTATAGCTAACTATAGAGCACTTAAAACAAAAGGATTGAGTAAGTGTAGAATATACTCCACAATTAAGGGAAAATATAACGTGAAAGATATAATATAAAAATAAATATATAGAAGAATTTCAACCAAAAGAAGCATACAAATACCTTGGCATAACAAAAAAATCACTTTATTACTCACACATCAATTACAACATAAATTCAAAAAAAATTTACAAGTCGCTCATAAAAATTTTTTAAGTTAGTTGAGGGTAAAAATTGGACTAAAGCAATTAACAAATATGGAATCCCACTTCTGAATTACTCATTTGAACTTATAAGGGTTAGGCTCCCTCAGTAGACTCATCAGAACAATAGCCATAAATATAACATTCTCAACATTCTGCGGTAGAACGATTTACATTACCCGAAGAAGGAGGAAGTGTGTTCATTGATATAAAAATGCAGTTTATTGACAATTTTGGAACATATTTTATAGCCTTCAAAAATCAATAATAGAACCAGAGAACGAAATCAAACCATTAAACCACCGATAATACAAACTCATATGAAGAAAAACATGTAATAAGGAACAGCAATAACATAAAAGCCTGATAAAAGAAAATAACTTTATGAAACATATCCACATTAAGTAATACAAATTCATTGATAAAGAGACAACAAATAAGTGGATGGATAAAATTTATACAGAAAGTGTAATGATGTTTGCTATGATCGCAATGCAAGATCTAGTTGTAAAAATCAGAAATTATATTAAATATGTCATAAGACAAAATAACAAAGACAACATGCGCAGACAAAATATCAGAATCTCAATCTCATCATCTTGGTTCAAGAGCATCTTGATCTTGATGTGTCGCTTGGAGTATACGTGTGTATATGCATGATGATGAAGAAACCAGAAACTAATTAAAAAAGTAGCAATAAGTGAAAATTATTACGTTCTTTTTAATTTTCAAAAAAGAATTTCATAGGCCTTTCTCTAAAGTGTTTCTTACATTAGTGTTCCTTTGTGCTCGTGCCCGTTTGTATTTGATTATATCGTTGAATATAATCGCTTACAGTGAAATTGTTGGTCTCCAAAGTTTCATTGGTATGTAGGCAATCATCAAATGAGTACTACTTTGTAAAAGTAAGCGGAACAGAGCACATTCATATGCTAAAATTTTTAACAAAGTTCAAAACTATGTCACATTAAACGATGCAACTATGCATAAACGAATTCCACGATACATGCGTCTTTTAAGAGTTTGAAGAGATCGCGACCTTATTGAGAATCCAAACTATTCACGAAGAGCGCTCTTAAACCAAGTTTTCGCCGGTTGTGCCTTAAATTTGATTGAATAACTGAAGATGAGAATATTGAACATTTTCTTCTACTGGGGCGATTTCTGGATTATGATGAAAATCATATCTAGTTTTTATAACGTTTTGGTTTTATAAATTTAAAATTCTAGTTTTTCTTTCGTACGTCTGCTCTTTTGACGTGTTATGTTGAAGAAATTTTCCATTGATTACACAGGCCAACCATGAAAAAACTTTTTTTATAAATTTGTCTCCCCTTTATTTTTTGACGCGCTAAACCCTAAAATGAACTTTGAAAGTTTTTTACGTTATTTATGCATTGTAAGCGTATAATAATACCTGTTCGAAGTTTTATGCACTCAGAAAGACCCTAATTACAAAAATATAGTTCAAAACATGTGGAGAACTTGAATGTAACATCAGTGTGAAGGTGCATTTTTTATACTCGCATTTAAATTTTTTCCCTGACAATATTGGAGCTGTAAGTGAGGAACAAGGGAAGCGTTTCTACCAAGATACAAAGGAGATTGAGAAACGGTATCAGGGTCGTTGGAATGTCAACATGATGGGAGATCACTGTTGGACCCTTCTACGAGCAACTCTAGAAGCATGATATAAAAGAAAAAGCTACACTCGAACTTTTACCGTGAAGAGGTTGAGGAAATACAAAATTTTAGATTAATAAGTAAAAAACTGTTCATATTCAAACTTACACTACCATTATAATAATGAAATGTTGAATTTTTCAATTATACTCTGATAATAAATTACGTACCTTTAATAAGATAATGATTGCGAAAAATTGGTACGTGGTAGAAAAAAACTGATTAAAAATTTGGATTCAGCACACCAAAATAAAAATAAAAGTTGAACTTTGAAAAAAGTTTTTAAAAAATACTTATTGGTTGGCCTGTGTTATTAGTAGTTAGGCGCATCGTTATAAGACAATGCCATCAGAACCTAGCCTAAAGTTAGCCTGTGAGAGACTATTTCAAACGTCCCAACTATTTCCTTCTGCATAACAGACGGCAATTGTGAACTCGTTAGTAGGAATGGTTTTACTACTTTTTATTATAACATTTAAACTAATTGATACCGTTGAAATTGTAAATTAAACAGTTTAACGAAACTTTCTTGTTTAATTTTAATAATAACCTTGAACAATATTTTGTGCTTTTTTATACAATAGAATGACATTTCTTATCATACCTATTATTAACGATACCTCAATGTAAAGGCGCATATTTTCTAAATTTTCGTACATTACCAATTAAAGCCAAGAAATGTGTCAAAAATAGAATAGAATATAAAATATTTTTAAAACTTTTAGGAAATAAAAGTTGTTAAATATTGGCGTGTTGACATTTATTTTTGCGAAAAACATCACATTATATTTATACACAAAGGAGAACTTGGAATACATGAAACAAATCGCTTACGCTTAGAGAGAGAGAAATCTTGAAAAATGCCTTCACACTATTTGGTGTCCGGGAATGTTCAACTTGTAATTATTTATCCCGAAGACAATAGGGAGGTGAATATTTCATTAGAATAGAAGGCTCGCATATATAAACGCCTTCTACTCGCATACTATGCACTCCTCGCCAACAGATACCCTTTCTTTCAATAAAATATTGTTGAAATATCTGACACGGAATTTCTTACGTATTCCGTCAATGTACATAACTGCGCGGAATCTAAATACAATAAACATTCATATTTGCGCTACATCTTGATTTCGAAAACAAGTCAATGCGCACGCATATTAGTTTTTTCTTGTATATCTCGAAGGCATTCCTAGCTGTAAATTTATGTGGTACTAGTAATACTGTAATTACATTTTTCATATACTATTTGTATTTATAAATATATTACATTGAAATAACATAATTTTGATCGTCATTGAGTTAATAGTACATATTCGAGTTGATGTTGGGGCCTGTTTCCATCGTTTGTGGAATGTATGTAAGTTATGTTTTGGCAGGTGCTATACTCTACAGCCGTCTTCAGGTAGCCCTAAGAAGAACTTGTTGTTTCTTGCTAAACTCATCACTATAGCTGGTAATTATCTGGTTTGTATGCGTCTCTCTAATTCTTTTTATTAATTCGCTTGAAAATGTTTTGTGTGAGATTTGGAACTTGATCTCCATATTCCGAATATTTAAATCCAAAGACTTCGCCTCTAAGCTATCCGGAAGATAGAAATTATTTATTTAAAACCTGTATTTATGTTATAAGTATATTCGTAAATACTGTTTCAGTTTCAGTGCAGTAGTTCAGCCCTGAAGATGTCCCATACAAATGGGTACGAAACGTCGGCAGATATACAAGTGACGCGGTTCCAGCCCGGAAATCCAGAAGCAGATAGCAAGAGTGAGAGGTTTTAAAGATGCCATATAAAAACTCTACAAGAAAGAAAAACCAATAGGGCGGATTCACTAGCGTCATCTGCAGATAAACATAAGTAAGCTATGAGGGTCAATATCGTGGAGAAAATGAATCAGATGTTCGACGGAGAGACCCATCAGCTAAATGATCTAAATCTCTAAGTTTAAAGTGTAAAAGCTGGTGAAATAAGGCCAAGATTACATAGAGAACAAAGAAGCCCTAATCGAGGCTAACTTCAACAGGTATCCGCAAAGAAGTCAAAAAATTTCGCAAAGAACATGGGGATCATAACAAATACGTATACGAGTAGAAATCAGAAAACTGCATATTTAACGAGTAAAAGATGTTGAGAGTTATATGAGCACTCACCTTTCTACACACATATCGTTATTTGTAGATACTCGCTCATTCATTCTAGGCATTTGCCGAATAACAAATAAATATAGCCCGGTATTCAACAAATTCTGACAGCATGATAAGTCCATATTTTGAAGACAAGGTTTCTATTTATTGTTTTTTTATATTACTAATTTGTCTAAATAATATCGAATACACGTACAAGAATAATGTTTTTAAAAATAACGGTTATAAAGTTAATTTTTCGCATTTCTAAAAAATCAATTGAATATTCTAAAGCTATACTCTAATCTGCTAATCGATGCAGCATGCAGTAGGTATTCATTTAGCTGACCTCTGCCGCATATCCCTTTATGCAGACTTAAGTACTCTGATAGTTTCTACTATATATTTTATGTTAAGTTCTTATTTTAAAGAATATGAGGGGATGATTTGATGGGAAATGAGACTCAGAATGAAATAAATGGGTTGGAGCAGTAAATTTTGTTTATTATTTTTCAACATATTTCCCTTCAACTTCCACACATGTGGACTAAGAATGTTAAAATCCTAATTATGTCATGTAATATTTTTCTGCAAGAAAAATATGAATTTAAGAACTGTTTGTGAGTAGAAGATATATGGTGTTAAATCTAACAAATAGTGTAAATGGAAAACAACTTTAAATCTTAATTGATCCAATTTTTTGCGAACAACTCGGCCAATATGAGAAAGTGCGTTGTGATAAAAAAATATCGTTTATTCCAGATCGAAAAACTGCTTTCTACAATTTGTCTAGTGAAGAGGCATAATATCGTTCATTAAAGGTTTCACTTTCTGCACGCTAGTATATGAAAATTATTCGCTATAAATTCCAAAGGATAGTAATGAACCTGCTTGTGGCACTGTCTAAGTAGAATGCTATCATGATATGTTGAGATTGTCAATTGAATTAAAAAATATGGAGGTGGGGCCAGGTTTCATAAACCGTAAATCTTTGGTAAAAAATTTGACTTGGTTCATGTTAAATATTTTCAAATTATCACTTGACGTTTGTACTCTTTAACGAAGATTGTTTGTCAATTGTTTGGTTAGTCAAGCTAATATGAATAATTTTATTGAGTGTTCGCAGGATTTCTGAAATTTTTGATGGTACTGAATACACATAATTTTCGATCCTCGTATCATCACGTTTAAATTGCGCGATCCATTTGGAAGAGCATGGTTTCTCAATGTCTATTGCATATCAGTCAAAATTTCAAATGCGCAAATTTTTTCATTTAGACACTATTCAAACTATGGCAACCCTAAAAACAAATATCAGAAATTAACTAGATTTCACGTATCACCATAAAAAAGATGACAGATTTGATGCAAATCTTTTTCCGCAAGTTGATACTACATACTTAATTAAAGAGTTTTATTTATGACAGGCATTTACATTTTTGAAATGCTGAGAATAACTATGGAGCTCCATTTTCTATGCGACTATTTCAATAAGAGGCGATAACACTATTATTTAGTGAATGGCGGCGAAGGTAACCGCCAGGTAATACTACTGTAAGTCCGAAAATGGCTTCAGTCGCTAAGTACACAAGGACTTCCAAATTCTAATACTATCTCATTTTTGAAATTGACCTACAATAAGTTGTTGAGTAGCCTAGGTAATAATATACTGTGCCCAAGGAATTGCACTTAATTTTGTTTCGAAAATAATATTTTTAATAAAATTAGTTTGTTGAGCCCCTGTATCAAGGAAGTTAATTTATAAAATAAAGAATAGATTTACATCTATTTCATAAAGAATGTACAATAGATATTTATTATCCTGTTTAACATAAAAGAATAAATAAAGGAAAACTGCAATTACAAAGAAAACGATTTCAACCCAAATGTACCGAACCTTATTTGTTTTAATCGCTTCCATGAAATATTTTGTTTGTGTCAGTGACTCGGACTTTCCGTTCGCAGTAACGGTATTTCCGAATGTTGTACCTCTTTTTCTTCGTCGTTCGATCTCGGGGATGAAATCCCGATGAGAATACATAGTAGAGAATTATGAAAATGACTCTCTATGTGCCACGTTTTATCCAAACGAGTGATCGTGAGATAGTGTGCGCAAATATCCAAGGAAGCGTTGAGGATGTGATACAGATACTCCGTGGATAGAAAGAAGTGTACCAACCTATGGGACGGTAAAAGTAAAAACTTCCCTATTAACGATTACTTTTCTGTTTTGTACGTGTGTGCGATATTTATCCTCTGAATACACAAAACGTGAAAAGTTGGCTGTGGTTGCGTTTTCGGAGGATACGGTTTACGTACGGACAACGACAGAAAGAGAGGGTGAAAGAAAAAGGAGGAAGACGAATCGAAAGCTTCGGTGGCTCTGCAAACTGGAGGTGGAGCTCTTCAGTGATTGATGTCGGAACAGCGACAGATAAACGCAAAACACATTGATTTAATGCTTTGAATTGTAGTTTGTTCCGAGGAATGAGTTTTCCTTTTAGTAATTATTGTTTTTTTCCTCCACTCCCTTTCCTCCCTATGGCTTTCTCTTTTTAATATGTGCGCAGACCGAAGACTCAGGGAGTTTCTGTACGGATGTGTGTTTGATTTATATTTCGGTGATGTGCGAATTTTAATCGCGTTGATATTTTTCAGGGTTTAAATTTACTAAAGAAATTATGAAATTTAGGTAATAAGTTAAAGAAATTTTGTGACTTTTTAAAAATGTGTATTTAGATCTGTCTTCTGTAACTATTAATGAACTATTATAGACTTCAATTACATGCGGCAATTAATTTTTCTTAAAGTCTAGTGATGTACTAAGAATCATAAAGCAAGATATGCGCAAATAAAAGCTACTTTTCTAAAACACTTATTGAAGGCAGAACACTTTTCGAGTAAAGCTGTGCAAGATACACAGGAATTATGCTCACGAAGCTTCGGACACGTCTTTGAAATTTTCAATCTTCAATTCTTAGTCGATTGTTTGCAACGACGGCATCCGTCGCGCTCAGAACGTTTTTGTACATGAATACTCATGAAAAATATTTTATTCACTTCGTCTGAGATTTTTAAATATCCGCTAGTTACCACATTTTTATTGTGAACTTTTTCTATTAATTCTGATCAATTTTGGCCATACAAGACGTCTATCATCTTGAATAGATCTATAACCACATTTATTATTGGAAACAAAAAAGCACAATCTCTAAGAAATGATTCCATCTGAGTCTTTATTACAGTTGCTAAACCTTTCTGAAGGAATTATTTGATTAGCTCTTAATACTTAATTTTTTTTCATTATATTAAATTTTCAAAAATGGTTTATTTGTAACTAAAATCTCTGAAAATTACGAAATCATATAACAATAGTGTTCAAACTTTGTACTACGCGACCTACTTTAAATGTGTATGTGTTTGGTGATCGAACACGAATAAAACAAATACAGTCTGTACAATAAGAGAAAAAGGTCTATTCAAAACAATTAACCATAAATTTTCCTTCAGTAAAATTAAGAATTGTTGGAAAGATCTAATTGTACTTGAAATATCTATTAAACACCTATCTTTGCCTTGCAAATACTCACTTAGTTTCATGAAAAAGTCTGCCAAAAATGATAAATTTAATAACCATTTTTGATCGCCTAATTGATTTAATCCTTTTTGGCGAAGAGAGCTTCCGATATCAACTAATGAAGAAAAATCTTTCCAAAAATGTAATTCTACTTCGTCAGCGAATATCATTGTTCAATAGAAGTTCTTTATGTTATCATCATCTAATTTTGATCGCTTTCTTAAATCGTATGTACGATACAGAAACTTTTATAAAGCTTCCTGCTCTTCATTAGCACTCGAACTCATGATCTTATGCTTAACGTCATATATCTTCTATTCGACATTGAGAGTGGCAATACTCGAGTCTACTAGCATGTCCTAAATTTGAAGTTTAAAGCAGGTTATTAGACTAGAATTTTAAAAAGTAATATATTAATTTTTATGTTTCTATTTTTGGAAGCTTGAATATTCCCAGAGCGCCACAATGAAAATATTCCTACTCACTGCTAATTGTATATGCTTTCTTTATTAAACGTTACACGCAAACGTTATTACTACTGAGCTGCAACAAGAATACAACTCGTAATCCTTACCAAGCGCGCTCTACTATATACTATGTAGTTTCTGTGACTACACCTATGTATCAGACCAAAAACTTTTAACATCACCTTCATACCACATATAACACTCAGTATGTGATACGTATTTAAATTTTGGACAAAGAATATAATTTGAGACGATGGGGCCATTACCGTTGCTTAAGTAGTTTAAGAATTTTGATTTCCCTTTTTTACCAATGCTGTTTACCTCAGGTCATGATGAGGAACTATGCTCGTTAAACTGCTTTATTGTAAGGTTGATACATAACCCCTTTCCACATTAACTTTGTAAATTCTGTATACGCATTTCGACAACCAAGTTGTCATCATCAGCAGATAATTTCAAAGTGTCGCACCTGGTAAAACACGGCGAAAAACAACCGCACGAAAATCAAACTCCGTACGCGATCCACACCGTTCAAAACCAAGATGCACACTGATAGTGTACATCTTGGTTTTTCTTGGTTTTCCTAATGACAATATAACCTCTTTTTCCGATGGAATAAAGATGTTGTAGAACAAGTAGCGTAAGTGCGTAAGTAAAAGGCGAGTATGTTGAAAAATAAAACTATCAAAAAAAATCTTTTGTTTGATTATCGGATAGGAAACTTTTCTAGTACCCTTTGTATACTTATATAAATTTGTTATGATACTTATGTTAATAAATTAGCCCAAATTATTATTTTTAATAAAAATGCGAAGAAGTATATTGTAGTTTGTTTTCCATCAATAGCCCATAATTCATGTGATGAATAAAGTAGTATAGGATATTTCAACAAAATTTATTTTATTTAGATCTGAAAATTAAATTTTGACATCGTAGTAAAATGTATATGATAACATGCTCTATTAATATATGAGCAAAAAGCAAAAAAAATCAAATATAAGAAATAAAAATGTGTAACTTGACATGCAATAGATAGGAATTCCAATGCTAAATGTGATAAAATTTAAAAAACAATATAGATAAAGCAATTGTACGTCAAAAGTCATTATCTGTCGGGAGTAATAATATACCAAATTATTAGTACTTATTTAAGACATTATTATCTTGCATTGATTAGGATTTCATTTTAAAACACGCATTAAGTAAGATTGTGATTAATAGAGAATAATTTTGAAATACAATAAATAATAGTTAAGTTCATATTTAACACATTGGGTTTTACAAATGTGCACCTAAGAATTAAGCTTAAACACATGATCATTATTCGCCATAATGACAATAAAATACGTCTATAGAACTAATACAAATAAAATATACTGATATGAGGTAAAAAATATATTTGTATATGCTATATCAATATATTTAAACTAGTATTGAATGAATAATTTTGATTAATATTTAAGTATTCGAAATATTAAATTAGCCCCAACTTCAGTGCGGAAAAAATTTCACAAATTAGTTCAAGCATAGGCAAAAACTCATTAACGTGAAAGACGAATTTAATAAAGCGGCTTACTAAATTTTAGATCAATATAATTTTAGAATATAAATAAGTTGGAATTATTTTACAATAGACTAGAACAGTGACTAGGGTAATTTGAATATTACAATAATTACTTAAATTATTTATTTCAGATAGTAAACTTTCCCTTAGTTTCGGTAAATTTAATCGAGCAAGTTTTTTATCCATTTTGGGGATTATTGTTGGTATTTTCTTTTTTTTCGTCAGCAAATCTAGTCGGGGGAAGAGAAAGAAGTTACAAACCAGATTAATACAACAAAAAGTCGAACAAACAAATTTGATGTTTGATAAAAATCTTACAATAATCGATGGAACATCATCTTACTAAAGTATTTGCCTTCATCACAATATTTATACTGTACAACATATGTGGGCAACAACCTGCCCGCATGCACGATCCGGCCCGTTGTAAGATTTGATCCGGCCTGCGAGACATTGTCGTATTATTTCATGTCTGATATCTGTCGCTGAAAATTATGAACACTACTTTAAAATGCACTACTTTTAAACGCGGCCCGCGAACGTATTTGCACATTAAAGTTTGGCCCATAACATGTCTGCTGTACACGTTAATTTCTTACTATCAAAGCTTCAAATATAACTCACTCTTGACCGTTTGGTCGGGCGGAATAAATTATTTTCTGATAACGCTCTGGAATTTCGGAAGCAAACTACTTTTTTCTTGTGAATGACTAGTCGGCATGCTACTGCTTTATTTAAGGCACATATTCAAAACATCACGTTCCCTTATCAGCAGTATGTCCAAAAGAAGTTTATGTTCTTATAAATAGTTCGAACGGGATTCTTTGTTCTCTATTTTCGAAAATTTGTAAAACTGTTTCAGTACAGCAACATTAACAGCAATCCATTTTGACCGAAGATGGAAAAGTGGACTAATCGTCGGTGTATTAAGCGAAAATGCAAGCCAATTACAATACATTTGAAAGAATATCTAGTTCATCTAGTGCCCACTCTAGATGGATTTATCATAAATTATATGCATTTTTGTTCATTTATACCGATAATTAGTAATTAATTCAAGTATTTAATTCATACAGTTCTTGAAAATATAATTTGTAGTTAATTTGATTATATGATTTTTAAGATTACTATTCTGCTTTAAAGGGAAATCTAATTTAATTAAATTCTGTAGTAAAATACGATTCCTCGACTAACTTGGAAATTGTTTCATCAAATCTCTGCCATATATTTTGACAATATTCGTCTACCTTCAGAATTGTAAAACTATTCGATGCAAGCACCTACTGCGACTATGAATAATTAACAAGATTTGATTATAAGTACAAATTAGTTTGTAGAAACAAATATAATAGATAAAATTAGATACCATGTACAAAAATTTTCCGTACTTGGTTTATAATAATTTTCTATTATTAACACATCATCATTAAACTTGTATGTCGTGATATAATATTATTAAAGAGTTATTTATGGCATGATATGCGTCTTTTTTAGACAATTCTTGAGTCTGTTAGATACATGTGCAATTTAATTACAATTTCTATTTTGAGTTATATTTATTTAATCTAGTCAAAGACATAGCCATTTCTAGAATATAGGTAATGGAAATGAACTTGCGGGAAGCGAGAGAGATCATCTATGAAGACTTATTAGAATTAAGAAGAAACTGGAAGTAGTTCTAAAAGTTCTGTGGAATAAAATTTCCGAGAAACAGAAAGACACAATTCGATCAGCAAAATAAAATGTTTCAGTAGAGACAAACATGCGTTATATCGAATATAATTAAAAGTATATAATATGATATCGATAATTAAAATTAACATAGTGAAATGAATTTGTATTTTACTAAAAGTATGTTGAAATACTAATGTCAAGTACGAAGGGAAGAATGCATCTTTCATGTCATTAATTAAAGTGTTCGGTGACTAGTGAACCAAATTAATCGAAGTATGGGAATACGTAGTGTTTCTGATATGAATCTCACAACTGCTAACCTTATATCGCTAGTAAAATAACTTTAACCTTTTACATACAAGGGAATAACCAGATCCTTACCATCTTTCCAACTAACTAGAAATCGTGTAACAACAAATCTTAATTTGAATCCTGTTTCATCTAGCATAATAGACTTCCATCTATGTTTCCCATTTTTGTCTTTTGTATCTAATTGCCCTTGACTTTTTATGATCCTGTAGTAGAAGAAGTTGACATTGTAGGGTTTTACGCGCAACAGACTCTACATGTATACTTGCAAAATATGGACAAATATCATAGTAAATAATTTTGTGTCTGCTGATATTATATTAAAAATAGTGAGGTTATGATTCAACTCTTATTTTTATTAAAATTAACAATAAACATTCTTTTAAAAAATGAAGGTATTATACAGTACAACAATTTAAAAAAGAAATTACGTCTGGCCACTCTCTTGGCATATATGAGAGTGTGGGCAATCATAGTGCGGAACAAACGGTTGACGCTCATATTTCTGCTTGTGCGCGATCCTTTTTTTCTTCTGCCCACCTTTGGAGCACATAGCTTCATATTCAGTATAACTTTCATGTACTTACAGATTAAAAATTAAACATTGAAGTTAATCGGTAATGAAATGTGCTTAGTTTTGGCCACATCCATCGTATTTATTTGCTTCATTTTCTGTATCCTCGCCGTGTGATGTATTACATGGTTTATCGTCATTAGAACTAGTTTCAAAAATTCGTTTTATATGTTTCCGTTTTTTTACTTTCATGGTCTTTTAAGTAGCCTTCTTACTGGTTTTCGACATATTTGTTTATTTATATTCATATTGAGATTCTTTATTTTTTCATATTCATATTCTTTATTTTTTCATATTCATATTCTTTATTTTTTCATTTTAATATTCTTTATTTTTTCATATTCGTATTCTTTATTTTTGGTTTTCCATAATACTGCATTCTCTTCGGAAGTTAAAAGCTTACAGGCTTCACTGTCACTTTCTGTGTAATAACAGATTTTTAAAATCCAAGAAGACATACATTTTTCTTTGCTACTGGATTAGTCAGCGGACGTCCCTGTTGGTATTTCTAGAGCCTCATTTATAATATTTCTCTGGACTTCTAGTGGGCCAAGTGGTAGAAAGATTAGACGAAACGTGAAGAGAGTTGAGCATAACAAGCGTGTCACCAGTAAAGCCATAATCTGGTAGTGCGGCTGGATTAAGTGGAATAACTACAGTTGCCCTAAATCATGTAATAGCGTCTCCTACTGACTGTTTTACCCCATGCCTTGTAACAACGTCCCAAATGACAGTAAGTCAATTGCTTAGTTTATCGACTTTATGGGAATAGTTAAATAAGCCGATAGACAAAAGCCGACACATGGCGGTATAATTGAGATTGCACTAATATTGGCATTTTACTGAGGGGACGATCTACCGATACTGTTAATTAACTGTCAAAATCAATTAGAGGTGTGTAATTTTTAAACGTTTTATTTCATAGTGGTCTAATCTTTCTTGGTTTTATCTCTACATTAACTTTATGGTGTTTTTCCTACATACCACCTTTTTGGTAATTCATCGATGATCGATTTCCATGTGTCCTTACACAATTCAGAAGCTCAACTTTAAATTAATAATTGTGCATATTTTACTGGTATGGGTAATTACATTTCTACTACAATTACATAGTTTTTTGATTACAGTAAGCCGATTGCTTAGTTTATCGACTTCATGGGTATAGTTAGACAAGCCGATAGAAAAAACCCGGCATATGGTCGTATAATTCAGGTTGCACTAATATTGGCATTTTACTAACGGGATGATCTATCTTTACTGTTAATTAACCCTCAAAATCAACTAGAGATATGTTATCTTAAAACGTTTTATTTCATAGTGATCTAATTCCTTTCTTGGTTTTTATCTCTACGTCAACTTTAGGATGTTTTCTCTACATACCGCCCTTTTGGTAATTTATTAATTGTTGAAGGGACGGATTGATTGTGTATGTGAAGATGCTATGCCCATCTGTTTAAGAAGACAGTTTGCAGATCAATATCTGCACACTTAAGGGTTAACGACATAATTTGACCAGATTCATCAAGGTAATTCGAGTACGAAAACCTGGGATAAAGACGTTGGTACTATTATTTTTTAATATTAATTTATTGCTAATATTGTTCAGTTCGTAAGACTGTGGTATCGAAGGGTTTAGTTTACTTGCAACCGTTCAGTCAAGTTACAGGATCGTGCAAGGGCGTTTAAATCCTATGTTGTGTTATCGAATTTCCAGTAAAAAATTTAAGAGCCCGGAAGTTAACTGAAAGCATTTATATTATTATTTATTCACATGATTAGTAGAATTAATAACTGTAGCCAAGTATTAATCCGATAAACAGTCTTAGTTATTAAAAAATACCTTCGTTAATCTATTAGCTTCAACATTGTTAATTAAGGGCCTCGTTAACATATAGTTCAAAATTTATCAGTAAGCTATTGCCCTTACCTATTTGTCAACTCTAACTCTGCCAAGAATTTGCTGTACGGTTAGTAATAATTATTATTCCTTGCTCGTTAACAATTAATTAGATTACCATTAGCTAATTACTATAGTTTGCTAAATTCACTCAATCGTTTGCTTTTCTTATAAACCACATTTAAAATAACTATTAATTCAGCTGGAAGCAGAACTTTATTTAATTCTTGAACTTGTTTAGCACCTTTAAGGTCAAATGAATGTAAGTATAAGGGCGTTTATTTATTATCCTATCAAGCACAGCACATTATTTCAACATGCTTTTAAAGACTTTAGCGATAATCAATTTAACGCATACCTAGGCATGTTGAGACACGTCTGTGTATTCCTTTTCTTATCTAAAACAGTTGAAATTAGTATAGCTGTTAGACTATTATATTTAAAAGAACTAAGTTTATTGTCCTCATTTATAGATGATGACGAGCATGGTAAATTTTCAAATTAAAGTTATTGAACTAAATTATTAATTGACCGTGATTAACCTTAGTCTGATTAAGTTCCACAGCCAATTTACAAAAAAACTAGTTTCTTTAGTGGAAAAGTATACTATCCCATCAAGGATTCTAAGCTGTACCAAAATACTATGGACTTGATATTATTGCATGAATTGAATTTTAGACGAAAGTGAAATTTTTCCAAAAGAGTAATTACTTAGTATATGTATTATTAATCAATTGGTTTATATAACTAATGATTGAAAATAGCAGCCCAAAATCTTTGTAGCAGCTATTAAGTTGTTGAAGCAGAGATTACATTAAACTTGATCATGAACAAATTGTTTAATAGTAGAGAAACCTTCAGGTTTCAAAACGATCCAAATATTTTGTTTTGACATACTTTGTAAACACGAGGCAGGAAAAGTTACGTTGTCTATCATGTTAAATGAACATGTGTCTAGTATTACATCACTTAAGAATTCACAACTGAGTATGAGACTAACGCTTCCGAGAAACTCAAGCTAAATCCAAACTAAGATGATGTGTGGCCTCAGAAAAGTAGTTAACGTCCACTGAGGACCCTTGAGCATAACGTAAAAAGGTTGCGCCTTTTATAACAGAATAAACAGATAAATACAAGAATATTAGCCATACCCGATTAAGCGGGACTCTAATCGAGTGCACTATTATATATATATATATATATATATATATATATATATATATATATATATATATAATACAGAGCAACAGAAAGGCAAGAAATAGGGAGATGAGAGGCTAAAGCAGCATGACAGAGATATTCCATAACAAGAACAAGGCAGTTGCATAAAGATGAAGCTCAATACAGTAGAGGAAATGAATGATACCTTATGGAAAGATCAAATGAGCAGGGTGGCCTGAAACTTTTAAGATTAAAGTACAAGCTGGTGTATCAGGGCTAAGATTGTATAGAAGCCAGAAGAACAATAATTAAAGCGAACTTCGCCAAGCATAATCAAAAAAGCTAGAAAATTCCAGAGGGGTTATGAGGACCTCAAAAGACTTAAGGAAGTCGCAATGGGATGAAAAGTCTCTTTGAGTTGTGTAGATTTGGCACAGGCTTTCCAAATCCACTTCACAAATGATGTATTTTCTTATTATTTTTGCATAACTATACATTCGAAGAGGTTAAACTTAAGTACGAGTTTTTAAATAACATTATTCCTTACAAAAAATTAACTATAGATCACTATGAAGAAACAGACAAGTGGACAAAATTGGTGACATGTTATATCGGAAGAGAAATTGTTAGAAAATCTTTTTTACATTAATGTTACTAGATACTGGATCAACATTCTCTAGTTATGTACAGATCTTTCTTCTGATGCGAGAAAATAAATAACTGAATTATATTAGTTATCCTTCTATTAATGGGACATTTCAGTCAATTTATTAAAACATTGAAAAATTGAACTGTGTCAGTAGTAAATGCCTTTAGTTATCGAACTGTAATTATATTATTTAGATTAAGACTACCAAATATAATAATATAAAACAAATATCTGTTTAATGCAATTTCACTCATTGTATTGTAAGAGAAAGCAAAGATATTGCCACTATAGACATTATATCAATTATGTGAAAATAAAGAGAAATCTAGTTTTGTAAGTATATATTCATAATTGATAAAGAATAATGGTTAATTCCAGATATATGTAAATATTCCCTTAATACGGAATCAAGTAACTCTTGTACTTTTTAATTTTAGAAACATACTTATATACAATAGTTACATAAATTCCTAAACAGATATGTCTGTTTCTTCTAACATATGCAATATTAACTAAACTTTATATTAAATTTAATAAGATTTGGAATAATTCTTTTAAGAATGATTATACGTTTCCACACAGTTACCGGAAATTTTTATCAAATCTCCCAATCTGTTGATATCCAAGGAAAGGAGGACAGATATTTAGTTTAACAGGCCCGTTGTTGTCTGGTTTCCTGTTACATTGCTGGTACAATGCTAGCGGTAGTATCATCATGACAGCTCACTTAGTAACCTAACTCGGGCTTTTTTCGTGGCCCATGCACTCACTTCCGCTCGTTTTTCCAATTTTTCTCTTCCGTGACAGCGAATCTTTCTCCTCTTTCTTTTGCACTTTATACTCCTGCACGGCATCCGTAGACCAATGCGAGAATAAAAAGTGTTTGGGGAGTCTTGTGCAAAAGAGGAACGAGTTTGTCTGTGTGGAGTTCACCTGTTGCTCAGTTCGCGCTCGGCGCTAGAAAAAAAATGTATAACCGGAGAACAGTGAAAAATTCGATGAATTTTAAACGCAAACGTCCGCGTTTAGTTCACAATGTTCCTGACGAAATTAAAATTGAAAAGTGCTTAAATAGAAACCAGACGGAAGGGAAACTATTGAAATATGTGCTACTTTTACTGGGATGGATCTAGTAAAACCTGTTGGTCTATATTCAATATTCTTAGACATTTTATTTTACGATTCTTTATTAATTTATTGCGTTTCTATATCAATTAAAATATAATACTACCTACGCTTAATATTAACATTAGAGGATGATCTCAGATTTCAACTAAATATTGTAGGCCGACTAGTTATTTATATAGCAGTATTAGTTTGAGACATCATTTAGTCAAAAACTAGTTCGCCTCAAGTGTGTTTATTAAAATGAATCTACACTAAGTAAAAGTTTAATCAATTCATAATTATCGTTTATAGAAAAATTTATTTGGATGTAGAGAAAGTCTTGGTGGGTTTTTGCAATATTTTCTAACTCCATTTTGGAAAAGATTGAGCGCTTTATTTATGATTGAAAGTTAATAAAAAATCGGAAAATGAAAGATCGAAGTGTGCGTTTTCTTTATATTTTACTCTTTGATTTCTGTATAGAGAGAAACGCGGGTCAATCTTGTCCAAGATCGACTAAGGCTGATGACGACAAAGTAGAGCGTTGGTCGAATCACACTTACGATGCACAATGAAAGATCGCAGAAATGTTAAACATCCACTATTCAGCTATTCATGACCATATGAAAAAGCTAAGATACGTAAGCCACCTCGAAAGTTTGCTTTCGCATGAACTTCAAGTTGACCTGATGATGAGTATAAACATCAGTTATATGTTTCTCAAAAATGAGAAAACATCCTTTTACACCCTCGACTATTTTTGAGAAATTAGCACGAATATATTCTGATTCTAATGTACCGTAACATTCAATGATATGTTCTTACTTTTTGATTTACTATCACATATAGCAAAACAATTTGTGAGCCATTTGAGAAAATATTTTCCTGTAATAAATAATACAGGATTGACAAACTTATGTAATACTACTTTTGCATTTTAAATTATCTTGAAATTCACCCCGGGCGATATATGTATAAAGCATGTTTGGTCCAATACTTTCTTTATAACGTCATGTATTGTAACCAAACACCGCATTAGTGAAAATTATTTTTATTAAGCTATAATTATAAGCGCAACAAGTATTTACATAACATACTTTAAAAGAGTAAATACATACTATATTGATTCTACGAAAACTCAAATATATGCAACAGTAAAACTTCGATTTTTTGACTAATAAACGTTTTAAAACATATTGACAATCGTGCACTCTCCTTTTGTCATTCTCTGAAGACATAATACATATAAATAAACTTAAATTTGTCACAAATTTTAATTTTATAAAACGTGAACTCGTATAAAGTTAACAGCTCCGCTGTATTTTTGAAAGCATTTCTTTCCAGTAAAAGATATCTTCGATCAAATTCAATCAATCACATTTGTCAGGTATTCTGCAAAACTAGAGGAAATGTCATGGATCGAGCTTCAAAGAACGATTGATTGCTTGACAGTGATTGAAAGTTTGCCTGTCAAAACAGGTGCGTGGAACGCCATACATTATTTAAGTCCTGAAATACTACTGCTGCGTTCCGTTTTCAACAGGAGAAGAAATTGATGACTGGAAATAACAAACGTGCGACGTATAATACTGATGTATATTTAGTTCGAATAAAATTAATTATCCTAACCATATATTATGTGTATGTATTTTAGACAGAAGATGATGAGTTGGTTAAGAAGGTTTAAACAATCCACTAATATAGTTTGTAACCAAATAAGAACTGATGCCCACCAAACCTACACCATTAACATCTAAGCCTCGATATGTAAAATTTAATGACATAAAATAATTTTTTTTAATTATTTTTTATTTGATAATGATTTATAACTAAATCAATAATATGTACTTTTCGCTACCTTACTTCTAAAGACTTAATAATTATATTATTAGTACGAGAGATTCATCAAATCTAGGAACACTTTCCAATAGAAATTGAAATATATGAGGAGAGTTTGGAATGTTCTTGGATGACAAAGAAAACACAAAACCTTTGCGAACTTTTGTCTTTTTTAACATAGTAACGGTACCATACAAAACACTTAAACCAACGACTTTCCAATTTTAGGTATCCTAATAATAACAAAATTTGTCGAATTCTGCGAAATAAGCGGTTGTTTCAGACTTGACTTTATAATTTGAACGATTTGACGGGAAAGGAGAGTCTAAATGAAATAAGTTATTATTTTTCAATATATTCTTCTTCAACTTCAATACATTTGGACCAACCGTGTTGAAGTACCATTATACCATTTTAGCAATGGTTTTTCTTAGGATTTTGCTCCACTATTACAGTAAGTTTTTCATCTGACCGAAACTTGTTTCTACCAAGAAAAAGTTTGAGTTTAGGGAATAAATGGATGTATAAGATACAACTTGAAATCTTACAGAACACTGCAAGCCGTTCTTCAAAGATCGACTTCTACTAATTTGTTTATTAGAACGACATAATAACTATTTAGACCTTTCCAAGAGTTTACGGAAGCGATCCTCTTTGAATCACAAAAATATTACAACCATTAATTTGCGTGCAGATGGAAAGGTCTTAGTTTCCTTTGGGGCAGGTCTACTATGATGTATTCACTATCAAGATTGCAAATGGAATACAGGATAGTTTTATCAAAGCTTGGTTTTTGTTAAACAGCTTTAAATTATTTCATGGTATTCGTATTCTTTCACGTTTTTGATCAAAGTTTAGAATTCAAACCTCACGCCGCTCGCCTTGTTGACAAAATGTATACACTCAACTCTATATGTAGAATGCGATGCATGCATTTAATAGATATGTTCATGATGTTAGCTATCTTCTTAATGTAAATTCTTCAGATATTCAAAACAATATTATTAATTTTATTGATCATTTCCCGTTGTTACTTTTAAAAGTTCCTGGTTGCACATCATTTTCGATGTTTACATCACCACGTATAAATTGTTTGTTTCAGCGACAAATTATATCCCTCGGAGGAGAATTGACAGCTAAACCTGCATGTCAACCGTGCAACTTCACATGTATTTACGGAATTGAAAAATAGATATTAGAATTCGTCACGAATTGCTTATGCATTTTAGGATACTTGATTTATTACACACTTTAATTTTCAAATAAATTGTCAGGGGTTAACTAAATTCTCCGTTACCATAACAATGATGACAAAATTAAGTACGCCCTAGTAAATTTCCAGGTAATTCTAGAAAATGGCGTTAGTATTAGTTTTGCTTCCAAGTCATTGTCGAATGGCACCTGTAGTCTATATTAATTTTTATTTACATTTGACTTTACACATTCTGAGGTTAATTAAAATTAAAATATATCGTCTCTGTTAGCGTGGTAAATTATAAAAAAAGGATTATGTTACCACATAGGACATGTTAATATACCCAGTTCTTGATACTCTGAAATTAAATTGAGAATTGTCGAGAACTTTAGACCTTTCGAGGTCTTTTATTATTATAATTAATAGACATGCAGTTCAATTTCTTATTAAACACAGTCTAATTTAAATTTGAGTTTTGCAAATTATAGGACTGTTGGTAATGTTTTACAATTTAAATTCTTTAAAAATATGTTTATTGTAATAACTAGATATAAATGAATAAACTTCCTTATAAAATAATTCGAACTATATGCTTCCCAGATTTGGAGTCATATTATTTAGACGATTGGGCGAGAATTTACAGATCCATTTCGA
Source organism: Dermolepida albohirtum (assembly GCA_031893035.1). Classification (NCBI taxonomy): domain Eukaryota; kingdom Metazoa; phylum Arthropoda; class Insecta; order Coleoptera; family Scarabaeidae; genus Dermolepida; species Dermolepida albohirtum. Next base: position 125,082 of record JAVIWB010001606.1, on the reverse strand, counting down.
TTTATCGGTACAAAACTAGATCCCGTTCATTTTATAATAAGAAGTTCTTCTTCACGACATAGAAGTAAGTTCGGTCATAAATCAACGCAGTAAATTGCAATAAACAGTTAATGTTACTTCACCTCGTGATCTTTCGAGTTATCTGGCCCGCCACCAACCTACATAAGATAACACCTTCGGCTTAAGGTATGCCCCAGTAAATTTCAAGGATTCGTAAAATATAAGCAATCTATTATATATGACCCAAGTTGAGCGTAATGACTACACTATCGTCTGTAATTTAGGGCTGAAGAAAGGGGTTTGCGTGGGGCGGCCTGACAGGGTAGAGTTTGAGGGAGTTAACTTGCTGCGATGCGCGACCGTTTCTCGTGTAAACTGCACTAAATTATAAAGTTATTACGACAGCGGAGATCCTCACGTTGATAATGTGATGTTGCTTTAATTAATCTGAAATATATCGCGCATGTAGCAACCCTCCAGCTTATCAATACCAATGAATTTCACGATGAGCTTTGTCCACGTGAATATCGCCCGTTGTTTTTGATGTTTTCTATCTCATCCAACTCTCTCGACTAGAACTGTGAATATTGTCTGGTGGCCGCGGGGTTTTTGTTCAAAATTTTTGACAGTTTTTATTGCAGAGCAAAGAATAAAACATGCCTAACTTTAATATTGCTGATAATAGCCAATATTTATTTCTATCACTACACACACGCACAAATTATATTTATATATATATATTAAATGTACACAAACGAGTGTTGGAAAAATGGAAGTGTGAGTACATTGAGGCAGTCGAGTACATTTTACTTAGAAGGTAACATATCTTAGGAACTACACTCACGAACTAGTCTTTCTTTAACAAGTATAACATTTTTTTTAACTTAACAATTAATTCGTTTTATTATTTCGGCATAGTATGTATTTCTTACTGAACCTAGTCGAAGTTTCTATGTGTGCGCAAATCTCTATAATGAAAATGTGTGTATGGAGCTTGTGGCAATTTATTCCCTTTTTTATTCTTTCCAGTTTACATTATTTATAAGTTACTTTATACTTTATATTATTTTAGCGTAACCAGAAAAGGATCTTAAAAAGATAATTAAAGAAGAAAAAAGAAAATCTTTGCTATTATGAGATGTATGTGGAATAATTATAAAAGATATATTTTTGACAAACTTTCTATTTCGTCATTAATAAGAGTACTCTCGCGTTCTTAATCTGTATTATTTCAATAATTGACATTTATCATTAGTAGGCCGGGGATATTTAGACAGCATGCATGAGCGGCGAGCGAAGTTGGTACCGTTGATTCCGGCTAGTCATAGAATGTAATAAGTTTAGTCATGTATAGGTTTTTACTGCGTCGATAACTATTAATATTTGATATTGCATTATATCGTAATTATGAATGCAAAACCGAGTAATAACTGCTGGGCGTGGACAGTGTAAATAAATTTATCGGACAATTCTGACCTAAAATACGATAGTACTAAAATAATTTATGTGTCATTTATTATTCCCCTGTCTGAAGAAAAGAGACTGTCTTAGGCACCTAATTATATAAAATCACAAACTTACAAAATGTCATCCATCTCAGAAGTAGTTTGTGTTACATATAATTTATACGTTGGCAGCTTGTAAGCTATTATTAAGGATAGTACAGAAAGAACTGTTCCGTCAGTTTTGGAGTACATATAACGCAGACTACGTATTGCCAAGCGCTCGAACTTTAAGAAACGATTTACCTTCTGAACGTCAAAAAAATGGAGATCTATATTATATATGCTCTAAAAAATAAAAAACAGTGGTTAAGTTATAATGAAACTGCAGATTGTAAAAAAATTCTATTCTGAATATCATTATAAGTATATTGGAAACTCTTCAATAGTCATCCTCATTTTTATTACCTAGAAAAAGTTTGCCAAAGTGTAGCGGTGAAACTATTCAGAGTGTAATACTAATTGCACTACGAAATTTTGAATCGACAATAAACGAATGTAGTAATGTTTATTACTGATGCCGGTTCATCAATCTTTCTGCGGGATATTTCGTAAAAAATGAGTGCAGTTCATGTAACATGCTTGTTACATGTATCACATCTAATCGCAGAAACTGTTCGAAAAATTACCCAGTTGTAATTGGTTTATTAAGCAGCATCAAAATATTTTCATTGAAATCTCCCAAACGGATAAGCGAATTTTATAAATACTGTCCTGGCATACGAAAACCACCCCAACCAATTCTTACATATTGGGACACTTGTCTAGAAGCGGTTTTCCATTATTCAAAAAATGTTCACACAATAAAGTCCTTAGTATTACTGTTCAACTCAAAAAAATCAATAGCCATCAAAGAAATCCAGGTAAAATTTAATAGCGCTAATGTTCGCATGGATTTACAAAATATTCATATGGATTATATTGTACTAGCAAATGTCATAAAATCCTTGTACTTCGATAGCATCAGTGGGTCAAATGAAAGAAGTGTCTGAAGTGTAAACAGTGCTATGTGCTTTAAATGACAAATAGATTAACTCAGTCTAAAGCACATTTTAATTACTCCAATATTACATTAGAAGACACCGAATGATCGTTCTTTATATACATGAACATTTTTACAACGCAACGAACATCATTTAATGAGGAAGCTTACGCTATATTGCAGACGTTTGGTTGAGCAATTTCAGACTGTTAATCCTTCTATCCTAGGCAAGCGTTTAACGATAATAATAGTACATATAAAATGTATTGCCTATACTAGTTATTTATACTGTATCTCAGTACTTATTGTACGCCTTCCTTATGTCACAAATTTTTGCATTTTTGACAGCACAACGGGTGGCGGTCGAGACCCTCAAAGTTATCGGTTCCAGCTTTGCGCGTCGTTCATGCATAGTGTCTAAATTTCCCCGCTTTAGTAATAACTAAACAGGGAAAGAAACAAAGAGTCGCTTTGTTTAAAATTTTAGTAATGTTCAAATTAAGTGAATGAGATGTGAAGTTACACTATTTTTTAAAGCAGTGAAATTTTTGCAAATTTATATCCTTTTAAATGTTCTTCAATGTAGTATTTTCTTTGAGCTATATATATTTTGTTGCAATTATTACAAGGTATACTATATACAGTGTAAGTCTGTTTATTGTGTGGTATAGTGGATTTAAGTTACTTGTTTGCGAAGTTGAGATTATTGAAATTTTTATGTGCTACACGCTCTTTACTTGCAAGTGGGTGATTTGAATTAGAACTTAGGTGCTTTGCAGACGATGTGGGTTTGGCATATCACTTTGTTTTGGTTTGTAAGTCACTTTGCTTGTAACCTATTATGATTATTTTTATGTACTAATACTAAGGCTATATCTGAGAAGTTGATTGAGCTATTCGCTTCCATTTCGTTAGTAAATTACAACTTGAGATGACGATTGTTAAATAATTCGGTAATGAAATTTTATTTTCTACAGGAGTGGCAGGCAGTTATACAGTCATCAATAGACCATTTGAAGAATGGTATTTCGAAATTATTTTGAGGATTATTTGCTGAAAGTCTTCCAAGATCAACCGAATGATGGCGCTGGAAATTGGAACACCCATTACACATCCATCTGTCTCACGGTGAAATTTATTATTGTACTGAAAGTATGTGGTATTGAAGTTGAAGGAGTTGTCATCCAACATGAATGAAGTATGCAATTCGTTTCACTTTTTTTTTGATTACTGTTTTCGCCAGATTTATAGGGATATTTATTTGCAATTATATGGAATCTAAAGAAATTAATTTATAATTCTATGGTATTATTACTTGGCCAATATATTTCTTGAATTCGATCAAGCCTTTACAAAATTTTCTGCTTTACATGTTATATTAGATATACAGTCCACGAGATACTTAGATAGACTACATATTGACTCTGGAAACTAGAAACTATCGATCGGAGTGATATGTTATTTTTATACAGCATTGGCAATCCGTAAATATTTGGAGGCAGTCATTTATTTTTTATTTATTTTGCAAGGATTTTGGGTATTAAATTTGAGTATTCTCATTCTTTGATCGAGTTATTGTTAAATTTTAGATATATTTTGGTGACCGTTTATGTTTTGGTTGGTTATGTTTAATTTCCTTGAATATAGTATCATTTAGTAACGTTGGAATTTTGTCATTGTAGTATTATTAATGGGTTATTTTAATATAACTTCTTTGAATGTAGTGTCATTTAGTAACGTTAGAATTTTGTCATTGTAATAATGGATTATTTTAATATAATTTCTTGTTTGTGAAAGGCTAGTGTTGTTAATGCAACTATTTTTTTGGTGATAGGCAAGTGGAATGTTTTCTATTTTTGCTAATATTACATATTTCGAATCTAATAAAAATTTTATCGGTATCTGGCAAATATTCAATCGAAGATTCTATGCTTGCAATTATGTTGGGCACTGGTAAGGAGCTATTTCTGTACAATGGAATTGAAAAACTAGACCTCAACAGTAATACTCCGAAAATGTTAGTTGATATATAGTTTTTCTTGTTCTTTGAAATTTACGTTCACTGACTGCATTTAGTTTTTTGTTAAGCTATCATAGGAAGTACTGGAAATACTTTTTAATTTTGTGTTATGTCCGTTAAGTTGAGTACAGTATGCCTAAATTTAGCTATGAGTTGACTGAATTTTATTGCTAAGCTTCGGTCATTAAAAATAAATATGTCTACAATAAAATTAAAAAATTTTGATTGAAGATTGTGTTTCTTACATTGCGTGAGGAAAATTCTTCTATTCTTCATTCTGTTGAACCGTAGTATACAACATCTAATAAATATATATATATATATATATATATATATATATATATATATATACCTAGGGAACAAGTGTTATGCTGCAAACGCCAGACATATAACAACCTTAGAATAGGAAAAAAATATTTAAGTCAGTATTATACTATGTGACAAAAAAGTAATCACCCAGTAGATGCGTATATTTCATACAAAATTTTGTACAAATGCTCACTGTATTGAATATAGTAAATGATTAAATTATGACTGAACATTTCATTTATAGATTTGGCACGCAACGTAAACGAATAAATTCTGCTATTCGCCCGGATTTGTTTCTAACGAGATGTTCATGGACTTAAGTTGTATCTCATTCCAAACAACTTGAAAAACATCATGTAGTTTTTGTAACTTCATTGGAGGGTTTGAAAGCATATTAATTTTTCGACCTATCATATCGCAGACTTATTCTGTTGGAGATTGGTGTGGCGGCCGCTGAAACCAATTAAGAATATTCTTGTAGGAATCATAATATAACAGCTGCAACATGAAAACGTTTCTTTCACTGGACTGCAACATTGTTTAGCCTTTGGATATACAGTAAAGCGAATGGCAGCAACATTTTGTAAATATACCTGTGAGCATTTAAATGTCTTCAGAGGAATACTAAAGAAGTTCTCTGCCAATTCCATTCCAAGCCATTTATCCTCTATTGAGCATAGTCTCACGTTCTACAGATAAATTCAAAAACTACCTTTCCATTCTTCGACGTCAGAAGAGTCTGACGTCTCATCTTTATTTATGCGTCCATGACAGTCACAGAGGAATCATCATGGGCGCATAAATAAAGACGAGACCGGTGTGAAAAAGTGCTACTATTCCACTTTTTATCCCAGTCTATCCGTATATTATAAGGTTTTTATGATGTAGATTAGTGAGGCAGTATTAGTTTTGAATGACGGGAAGTTAATCCAAACGAACGAATACGGCAATATATCGAACACAATATTATTCTGTGACCTATTCACTATTTCATTGAGACTATTTAAACAAAATTACACTTACAAAATTTTGAAACCATTCCCTTTAGATCGCTTTATATCCAAGCTCTAAATAATACCACACACCAGTGTCATATTACAGTAAGATCTGCAAGAATAATGTATAAAGAAGTTTCTATTTATGTTAATAATTAAAATGTCTTGCCCAATTATTGAAAAAGACAATCTTAAGAATCGCGAATAAATTTTAATACTAATTATATGTATGCAATGTGTGAGAACAGGAATTCTCTAATTAATATGTATTAATCTCGTGCCTTGATGGCTGATTTGTATAGTATACAAAAATTTCTATTTGGATAGTACATACCCATACTTTTGATAATTAATTTAATTTCTTGAGCTAAAATATAAATAACAACTACATTATGTTATATGTTATACAAAACTACAGAACCGTTAGATATGTGAAATACAAATGGTAATTTATTTCTATTATTTACCTACTCCCATGTAAAATAATATTTAGTACGAAAAGTTCACGTTAACGTGTTTGTAACCTATCCTTGTATGTTTCAGTGTTTATGGGATAACGCATTTGCATGATATCCGCTCGCCTAATTGTCTATATTAGTTTATTAACCTTCTTAGTTGAACATAAATTCAGATGAATTACATCCACGAACGGCAATAAATATAAATTCGTTCTCTTATCGAAGTTCGCAATAACTCGATTAAATCGAAGTTCGTTTACTTGTCCGGTGTGTGTATTTATATTTCGTCGCAATTCAAGATCTGAATCATCCAGATGGATGGATAAAGAAATGAAATCGATTGCTATAAACATGTTACGTGCACATGATATTTAAGAATTCAGGACCGTAATGTAAATAAATGAAATACATAACATTTTTTTTACTAAATGAAGTAATATATACATGTACGATGTGACGTTAATTGTGACTCAGGAATTTTTGTTAGTTGAAATAGGGAATATAAAAATGTTTTTTCGCAGTGTTCGTAATAACATGTAATGTAAGCATATAATATTTTTAGTTGGAAAAAAATATTTTACTAAACACAACGTGATTTCGTTGAAGTACATTTGAGCATAAGACTATCTCTATACTTTATTAATTTTGCATACAAGTGCAAGAAAATATTGGGAAAACGTTTCTATTTTGCGTATACACATATTATTATGCTGTTTTAAATAAAAGTGAAATTGAAGTGAAACATTATTGAAAAAATTTTCAATATCTGGTGTGAAGTCAAATCATTAATACTAATAAGCAAGTGTACGTACTGGTCAAAAATATTCTACATTATTTAATAATTAAAAACAAAAGCTAGTTGGATTTAATTTATAAAATTATTTCTTTCCTGATCCGCTTCTATAAATAATATTTTTTTTGGTTTCCTTCTGGGTTTTTGTCTCTATCATTTGCCAACTGATATCTCAGTGGTAAGTTATTGAATGATTATGTCAGCAGTTCGAAATCGAATCTGATCGATGATCGATTTCACAGTTGCCAGGTAAGGTTTTTCTTTTAGTCAATGTTGACAACCAGAGATCTTAAATCATACAACGTACACGGATATAATAATAATCCATGGCCTGCCAATCCCCTCCGTGATTGGCTTCATGCTGTTATGGTATGCGACAACATTACTGCTACTATCACTATTTCAGTTTTCCTCTAGAAGTAAAATTTTTTCGTGTGATAATAAGATTTTACAATACATATTTTGCCGTGATGACAAATTTACTTAATCTGTAAGGCTTATGTTTAAATCTGTATTGCATTCTTTCTCACAATGTACAATTGCAATGCACGGACGCATCACTAGATTGTGGATTACGGAAAACTCCATAGTATAACTAATGTTCACTGAGCAACTATCTATTCTAGTACTGGCTTATTACACATTACTAACGATACGTTTACGCTATTATAAAATTCTTTGACATATAATTTTGTACAATTGTACCACTTTCTACTGTACTTATGGCTAGACTGCTTATATATTGCTTTTGTGTTACGTATTTATTCTACTATTGTTATATTTCAAAATTCTTTTTTACTCACTTTGGGATTTTGGCATTATGATGCTTTATAGCTTTATTAGTATTAATTAGTATCACTTGTCATATCATGTTTTTAAAAATAATTCTACAAAGCATTTTCTTGCGTCATCTGGTTATTCGTTGTTTATGGACTCTAAGAAAATTGTAATTGAAATTCAATAACGCTTTCGGAATGTAAGAAAGTCAGAAAATTCTAAAATGTGTATTCATAGTGTAATACTTAGCATAAAATTGAGATAAATTCTGGTTATATGAATTACAGTAATAATGTTGAACTTTATTCGGAATAATAATGTTCATACTTTTTGCTCACTTTTAAGAAAAAAAGAACTTTCTTTCTACTGTCATCTATGCATAGTGAAGCTGTACTGTCTGAAAATACTGAAATCACACATGGTTTAGCGTCTTACTTTGATAATGCATACGAAAGCTTTTTAATATACAATAAAAATTTTGATGAGCTATCGGGTAGAGACTTCCGTGGCTATGATTTAACAGATGACGATGTGACAATACTATAGTGGTTCTTAATCCAAGGAAATTTCGCGGTTTAAAAAGTTCCTGCCTATATTTTTAATTTATTCGTGTGACACGTTTTCTTCAATTGATACAAGTTGTCTAATGTTTACCCAGTTTTTAAGTCGGGGGACTGCAGAGTTTTCTCCAACTAACATGTACTGTACAAGATATATAAACAAATAGAACAAGCAATCCCTATCCATCAACGTGGTTAGATCCACTGATTCAAATTTATTTATTTTCTTTTCAAATGACATTTTTCTTTTGGAATTGCATCTATTTGGCTTTTCGAACAGACTACTGAAATTTTTCTCGTCTTATTTATTCAATTTATTAATTATTTGCAATTATTTATGTTAGTGGCTTACAATGGAACTTCTTTTAATTTTTGTATGGTACATTCAGTGGTTGCTCAGGGTATTAATTTGGGTCTGTTTAATTTTCATTGATGATTTGTCTATCGCTTGTAGTAGCTCCTCTTGCATCCCCCAGGTTAATTGTTTAACAGAATGTTTTGGTAGAACGATTTTAACAATCTCTATATTTGACGTAAAATTGTTAGTAAGCTGCATCTCAATTTAAGCAAATTTCTCTTTATTTCGGCAAAAATATTATGAGAGTTGAATTTTGATTTCAGTTGCCTTAAGAAATTTAAGACTCATTAAACGTAATACCTGTGATTTTGCAGATACCCTACTATCTGGTTACCTCTGCCCATGTTAGATCTAGTTGGGAGCTTCCTTCATCGATTTGGTGGCCTACTATTTAAAAAGACACAAAACAGATTGAAAAAGTACAAAATCAGTTTCTCTAGTATTTATATTACAAGAAATACGAAACTAACCCTTCTTCTGAATGATATAATCATATCAGTCACGACTTGTCGTACCACTTATGCAGGATAGATGTGTACTTTCTATATTTTATGTCTTGTCTTCAATAATCTTTTTGATAATGATAGGCTGTTGTTAGATTTTAGGCTTCATGTTCCATATTATCAGGTCTAGCCCACCTTTGCTTTGTTTAATAGGGATTCGCTCTCTATTTACGACGTTCACAAAGTTGTTGAGGTATTTGATTGAAGCCTTCCATTTGGAATTTGCCAAAGTCTGGCCTATATTATTATAACAATTATCTTAACTATCTCAATTATTTCTAAGCTTTTACGCTGCCCTGTAAGCATTTATTATTCTCTTACTAAGGTTGTCAGGTTTCCATTGTCATTGTTATTCTCATTACCATTATCTACATCGTTTCCTATTTTTTTTTGCAATGGACTCACTTTAAATAGGATTTTTACTTTGCTTTTATGTGTGCATCTATCGGATTAAATAAAAAATGAATACTATGCAATATTATCATGTCAATCGTTGTATAACAGTGGGATAATAAATTAAATTGGTTCATCGATTGAAATAATTGATTTCTCTAATACATTAGATGAAATTACATTTTGAATTAGATTCAGGTTTTCACTTTGGGCATCTTCTGAATTTTGAACATACGGTTCTGTAAATCCACCTCCAGTCTCTGCAATTTAATTTTTTACGTTGCATTATTGTAAGTAAATAGAATGAAAGTATTTCGACAAACAAATACAGTGACTACAAAGCGTACATGCTCGTTCAGCCCACTATTTATGTAGATCTGCATAAACAGATCTAAATAAGTAGTAATTTATGTCACTTTAAATAATTTGCATATTTATTTACGACCAGTTACAAGAAAGTTGATAATCGATTACATCGTTCGAAAACCAGTACTTCAATAAATAGATATGATCGAATACAAGTTTTGCAAACATTTTATGTTAGGTATCTCCTTTTAGGTGGTTTTTCGTTTATTGCAATGTATGTAATGAAATGTATTAAATTACTATGTAACATTGTTGGAATATTTGAAAAAATTATAAACTGTATATAAAGTATATAGTATCCATCTATATATGTATACATGTATACATATATATATATATATATATATATATATATATATATATATATATATATATATATATATATATATGCTGAATTGGAGAAATGGTTCGAAAAAATAATATATAGAAATTCTAGTAATATACTTACGGAAAGTCTTAATACGTAGGAGGCTTATCTCTAAGTATTTACGAGGAAAAAAATATTGCTAGCGCCGAACCTGCACGTACCATCGTTTTATTGCTCCATTTTTTTATTGATTGGATAGAAGCGCAGGGTACGCGATCTTCGTTCAGTTGTTCAGTTTATTACCAATTGTTGCATAAAGTGCACATAGCATGTAAAATGGCACCTATAAAAACTGAGTTAAAATACTTAACCTCTTGATACTTTTCGGTTTCTGGGTTGGAACAACGTCTTCGACACCGTCGAAAACGTTTCACTCGATTTTTTTAAGTAACATCTTCAGAGGTCTCATTGGTCTTCGCTGATAAAGCTTTAGGATCTTCTTATATCGATCCGCCAGCTGCATTTATAAATAGTAAAATACAATGAATGTAATGTATTTATTGCTATTAATATTACACATGTTAGCTGTTTATGCAACAAGGACATAATCTAGAACTTTATTGAAAAGCCCATTTTTTTGGCGAGTGAGGGTAATAAAAGACGCGAGGCAGTATATTCCCATTATGTACGAGTTGCATGTATACTTTTATGTCGTCTAACAAAAATGTTCCTTAAAAGTAAATATCTTTTGAAAATTTCAGTTAGTTAACAATTTTTGTCATTGCCGTGTTACATATACTAATTTAAAATTTAATAACTTTGATATTTTATAAAAGTAAATTTGAACTGAGTGAGTTCGAAGAAATAATTTCTGTCGATATAAAAGAAGCAAATAAACATTGAATGCTAAAGAATTTCTTGTGCCGAACAAGTCTAAACACTTATACGAAGAGATTTATAATATATGTATATCGCAAATGGCGTTCAGAAAGTAAAGGACTTGTTTCAAATTAAATGAATTAGTTACATAGGATGTTGACAGTTGACAGTGATTAGAGTATCTTTGTAACTGTTTTAAATTGTCAGAATTATTAAACCATATACATATGTAATACATAATACAAAACTATAAAATGTCATCAATTCTTACGGACAATAAAATGTATGTTATACGTAATGGGTGTCCCAAAATTAACGCAAGATTTGAATTTGTCACCATTTGTGCAGTAAAGTACTGGCAACTCTAAAAAGAAACAATTCGATAGCTGACAGTGGAGAAAAATGGAGCGTTCCACGATAGAACAACGTCTTCATTATTGAACAATATTTCAAAAATAATGATAGCTTGGCGGCCGCAGTTCGAAAATTTCATACAAAATATGGTCGGAATAGTGTTTTATCTTCGCCAACTGTTAAGAGATTAATTGAAAAATTCAGGGATACTGGATCCGTTGGAGACGCCAAACACACTGGTCGTCCAAAAACAAGCTGTTCAAATGTCAATATCGAAGCAGTGCGTGAGAGTGTCGGTGACAATCCAGGAACCTCAATTCGGCGTCGTGGACAAGAATTGCAAATTTCAAGAAGTTCTCTAAAGCGTATACTCTCTAAAAACAAATGGGTCCACAACGTGTCACTGTTTGCTGTGGATTTTGGTTTGAAGGCATAACTGGACCATACTTTTTTGAAAATGAGGCTGGTCAAGCAGTGACTGCTACTGGTACTCGATATTGCGACATGATAACACAGTTATTTCTGCCCAAATTGGATGATATTGAAGTGGCCAATATGTGGTTTCAACACATTGCCACATGCCATACAGCCCATAAAACAATTCAATTACTGCATGAGACATTTCCAGGTCGTGTACTTTCTCGTTTCGGTGATCAGAATTGCCCCCACCCCCCTTTATGGGGTTATTTGAAATCACAGGTCTATATCAACAAGCCCACAACCACCCGTGCATTAAAGGAGGATTCAGCCACATTTATGCAAAATGGTCATGGAAAATTTCGACAAACGAGTGCGTATGTGCATGCAAAGCCGTGGAGGCCATTTGCCCGATATGTTATTCCATAAATAACCCTATTCTATGTACTTTATGATTTAATAAAAAAATAACAATCAAAAGACTTAAAACTGTGTTTTCTATTTAATTCAAATTTTGCGTTAATTTTGGGACACTCTTTATAAGTTGTTAGTATCTTTAGAATAAGGCTACAATTTTTGTATATACATGTGCTCAGAAATTCACGGATAGACGTCAGGTAGGATGATTCTATGATTAATTCTGAGTCAACATATCTAAAGCAGAAATGTATTGTCAGTTGTTAAGGCTTACAAGACCGTCATTGTTGAAAATGTGCGACAATAGGTATTTCCAATCTTTTGAAATTTTCTGTGGAAAACTACGATTTTCACTGTCAAATAAAATTCACTATTTTATGACAATATTTCGTCTTATTAAAAATGTCTTTAATTGCTTTTTTACGTTAAAGTACATATGACAACCTGGCCCAGAGCAATGATATAATTTAAAAATAATTATTTTTGAAGTTTCGATGTTTGCTAGTTTAACATTCATTACTTTCGCTTCCATTACCTCATTTTTGTGATATCACAAGCAATTTGTAATTTACAATTTCAACGTATACGCTACTATGTAGTTTAGTTTTGCAATTGAAGTGCGCACTTAGTAAAAGACGAATATTCAATACGGTGTCTACACCGGCAGCACACATCTACCAATATATTTCGAAGATTGAATGAAGATTTCGTGCAACAGACACATTTGTTCCCAGTAAATGTAATACAGGTAGATAAAGACATTGTCGTACGATCCAAGTTGAAGAGGCAATTTGGATATTGTTCATCAGGATCCACTAGACAAATGTCCCAATAAATGAACATTACAGTACTTTCAGTGCTTACGGATAGTCATTTGAGACAATTTTATGTTACAAAAGTACAAGAATTATACGAAAACGACAATTTGCATAGAATAATGCATTTCAAAAAAATTTTACACATAATCCACGAAGATGCAAACAATTTATCACTTATTTTATTGAGTAGCAGAGGCATGCTCACAAGAGATGGTCTCCTTAACAGTTAGAACTTCAGTTTACAAGCGGATGAAAATCCCAGAAATATTCGAGAAATTGGATGCTAAAGAAAGTTTTTTGTGAATGTTTGATTTAAACCTTCAAATTTTAAGTCAAACATTTCTTCTAAGTAGACTAAATGCAAGTTAATACGTAACTGTATTGAAGAGAGTATTTAATAATGTTCCATTGAATATCTACGTGTATTACATGCACGATTTCAAGATAAGTATATTGGATGAAATAGATCAAAATATGGCCTGTATCAGGTCATCAGATATGAATCACCTTCACTACCTTATTTGGGTTTTTTGAACGAAAAAGTTGCGATGCCTCCGATCAACGAACAGAAAGTAATAGTTGCAGCGCGTTCTAAATTCAATTCCACGAAGGCTGCAGCTTTGTCTACGAACCAATAACTACCAGTGTCAGCATTAACGTTAATTATCATTATTATTATTTTCATTGTCCTATTCACAACAAAGAAAAACCTTTAATTGTATTAGTGCTGGAAGAAAAGTAAATTTGAGTATATAGTCTTTTTAAATAAAAAAATATATAGAAATTACAATTATTACAGTTTAGTATATATTAGAAACTAAAACTCACTAAACAAAAAGTCTTTCTTTAAAATATACAATAATAAACATAAAAAAACTTAACAATTAATTAATTTTCTTTTGTTACTTCGGCAAAGTTTTCTTTATTTTCTACATTTCGTAATACTGTTGATATTTGAATCTCGATAGTGAAAAATGTGCTATCCGGTTTTCTTTACATTGCTCATTATTTAAAAGTTATTTTGAATTTTATATTACTTTAGTGTAAATTGTAAATAATTAGAAAAACTGTCTAAAAATTTTAACCAATTAAAAAGAAGAAAAAAGGAACAAGGAGAAAATTATTACTATTGTGAAATTTAGGTCGAAGAAAATTATATAAAAGTGTGGTATATTTGATAAATTTTATATTTACTTTCTGTCATTTACAACTGTACTCCCATATTTTTTAATTTATATCGTTTCTATAACGGATCGGGCTTTTCCATTAGTTTCTTTGTTAAGAAATTTAGTATTGTTAGTTGAATGACCGGGATTTGAATTTTTTAAGGCGCTAATAGTTTTACATATAGAGACATTTTTAAATGTATTATTATTAATTTTATTAGGGGGGGGGATTTGTGTTTGTAGTTCCGAACTTTATGTCCTCATTAATCAATTTTAAGCGGTAATTATTTTTCTGCAATATTATCTTCATTTATCAATTTTAAGGGGTAATTATTTGTTAACAATACTATCCTTATTCAAAACATCATTTTTACCAAACTGTAGACTGGTTAATTTTAAAGTTTTGCCTCTAAGACTAGCTAGTCGATGGGGATATTTGTGTTCTATATTATAACATCTAAAGAAATTAACTTATAATTCTATGGTATTATTACTTGGTCAATGAATTCTTTGAATTCAAATGAGATTTTTAAAAAAATGTTCAGTTTTACTTGTAATATTCAATATGCAATTCGCGAGATACTTAAATTATATATCGGTTGGAGTGTTAGTCATGTTTTTGCAGCTTTATCAATCCGTAAATTTTTGGGATATGAAATTATTTCTTTTTAATTTATTAGCAAGGATTTTGGATATTAGATTTGAGTATATCCAGCTTTTGATCAAGTCATTATTAAGTTTTTGGTAATTTTGGGTGAGATCATGTTCTATTTCCTTGTATGTATTGTTATTTCTCAGTAATGTCAGAATTTTAGTCACTGTAGTCACTTAGTGTTGCTAATGCAATTATTGTTTGGTAATAAGAAATCTGAATGTTAGGATTCATGATGATGATTCCTAGATCCTTTTGATCTAATAAAAGTTTCATCGGTATGTGGCAAATGTTCAATGTTTGCAATAATAATATTGCTATTTCTGCTTAATGGAATTGAGAAACCAATTCCTAACTCTAATACTTCATGAAGTCGATAATAATCAATAGTGACCAAACTTAGAGAATAGTAGAACTGGATAGTTGGATGGCCATCTGTGAAATGTAACTTATGTAAGATGATGTGACCTTAGCCACATTAAACATTAACTATATTTTCTCTTATTCCTTCGTGAAATTTTAGTATAAGGTAGGTAAAGAAAATTGCTTCCTAAGATATGAGGATAGTTTGACAAGTAGAAAAAAGTAAAAGAAAAACGAATTTTTTAAATACAAAACAATTTTTATTTTTCAATATATTCTCCTAAAAGAGTAATACATTTATTCCAACGGTGCTCCAATGCCCTTATGCCATCTCTAAAATGCGATTCCGGAAGGCTTGCAAAATACTCATTTACGAAAACGATAAGCTCGTCGTTAGACGAAAATTTCTTTCCATCTAGTGCCGTTTTCAATTTTGGAAAAAGGTGGAAGTCGGAAGGGGTTAGATCCGGCGAATAAGGCGCATGCGGTACTAATTGGATATGCAACTCGTTGATTTTGAACATCGCAACTGTGCTGGTATGCGAGGGAGCGTTGTCTTTGTGAAACAGAATCTTTTTCTTTGCCGTTTAACACGAATCTCAATATTTAATTTTTGTAAAAGTTCTGCATAATATTGTCCGTTTATTGTGGCACCTTTCTGAAGGTAATCAATGAGCAAAATGCACTTCGAATCCCAAAAAATTGATGCCATCACCTTGTTTGCCGATAAAGTGGTTTTCGCTTTCTTTGGAGGTGCAGAACCACGTTCTAACCATTGTTTCGACTGTTGTTTAGTTTCGGATGTACTGTAGTGTATCCAAGTTTAATCGCAGGTAACAAATCGCCGCTCATAAAGGTCCAAACACTCATTGGAAATGCGCAAACGAGTGAACTTTTGATTAGTCGTAAGCAGTCGCGGCATCCATCTTGCCGAAAGCTTGGAAAGCTCCAATTCTTTCGTTAAAATGTGATGTACGCGTTCTGTTGAAATGTTTATCATGTCTGCTATCTCTCTCACTTTGAGTCGTCGATCTTGCGTAATAATATTATGGATTTCTATAATCATTTCCTTAGAAGTCACGATTTTTTGTGGTCCGGAGCGCGCTTCATCAACACAGCTTGTTCTATCACGTTTAAATTCATTTACCCATTACTTATTGTGGCGGATGATGGAGCAGATTCACCTAGTGTTTCCCGTAACCCATCTTTTATTTCGGTAGCTTTCATACCCTTAATTAAGAAGTATTTAATCACCGCACGATACTCTGCTTTTTCCATTTTGGCAAAACGACGTGTTGCTTCGTTTTCAATCAGCTGCCAAAAATAAACTAATCAACCGATTTATCTAAATATCGGAATGTAAACAACTAAATAGGCAACCTAAATTACAGTGCATTTGTTTTACCAATTGGAGCGCCACCTATGTGTCATTCTCACTACTTGTCAAACTATTCTCGTATGGTCAGTGATTAATGATCAACGGAAAATGGTCTTTTCGAAACTAAAAGATCTTCTATAATTTTGCCGACCGCAAAATTTATCTTATGCTTCTGGGTCAAAGTCATATGAGTAGCTATCATCTTCATCTATAATCACAAATCTTTCCAAAAACTTTTACAATTACCGTTAATTTTGGGTCCTCGATTTAATATTCTAGGTATTTAGCGAGCAGGAAACTCTTTTAAGACTCAGACTAAGTCTAATTTTTTGATCACTGACTACTATTTCATGAATAAAATCAACGTTTTCTTTGTTCGGGAATGCGTTCATAGCTTCCGTACTTGGTGCATATTTGACTCGTTTCTGTATTTAAATGATGAGATCAGGTTTTAAGTACTTGCAATTGATGTGACCAACTCTTCTTGCAAGTATTTTATGATAACTCTCGTTTTAATTTTATCCATTTTCGAATAAATGCTTTTACAGATTAAAAATTAATAAGTTTTAAATAAACCAAAGATATCAAATATTTAAAATATTTTTAGGGCCCTACTACTTTTTTTTCAATATTTCAATAAGATTATATCATTTGATATCTCTTAACATTTCATAAGTAGTTAGTCATCACTCTATATATTGTTTGGGTTTATATATGTAAAACAATAAAGCATTTAACATGAGGGCTTATTTAAAGTGATATGTAACTATATTGCATTTTTCATTTCAGCTGTGTATAAGAACTAATAATTGAAGTTAGCTGCAAAACATAAATTATATGATTATTGGTTTAGCAACGCCGCTAACCTAATTGGTGTAATTGCTGGATAAAAATAATTGTCTTCGCTAATAACTGGGAACTGCGCCATTATAATCGTTAATACTTCCAAAGAGATGTAACAATGCGCTGAAATTACACTCACGCTCTCTTATTTTTTTTGTATCTAACTACACTTACAATAAATATTTGGTAATTTGAACTTAGGGGATGTCTGGCAAAAACCTGCCACGATATAATAATGAAATCGTTCGTGCTCTCTTCGTTTGATTCTGTTTAGACTTCGTCAAGAAGACAAAGAGAATACCAAGCGGAAAGAAAATACATGCGCGACAGTAATTATGATTCCTATACCGTGTATAATTGTAAAGCGGATTTTGAAATTGGAAGTCATATAATGGGGAGCTGTCCAGAAACTGCTATTGCGGGATACACTTTCAGTTTAGTCTCGTTACCAAACGCATTTAACTATGGTTAATTTTTGTCAACTGCAATTTTGTTTATAAGGTTCTGTTGCTGGTGCGATTACCCTCATTTAGTTTCACAACCCTTTCTATTCTGCCCATACGTCGCTTTTCAGCTCTTCGTATAACATCATTTGGTCCACCCGCGTCGGTCCTATATTTTCAAGCAATTTCGCACTGCTGCCGCCTCACCATTGTCCTCTTACTGTTTTCATCTATAATTTGTTTCTAATTTCTTTTCGCAACAAAAAAAAAAGAAAAAAAAAGCAAAACCGATTTTCGTGCTGGTATACTGGCTTTCTCGAACTTTAATAATTTAAATTTATATAATGTGCCAGTGAAACGAATATTACTTCTAAACTGATATTCGTTTCACTCTCGCAACATAAAATATTTTGTTCTGTCTGATATATTAACTTTGTTTCTGATTTGACTTAGAAAACGAAATTAGAAAAGTAAAAAAGGTTAATATTTTTGTATATTTTCAATTTATACTTTCCAAGTACACATACATGCATTTATAATAATAAATATAAAAGTTGTCCTTCACAGGTTTGACGTATATTTGATATCTTAACCAATGGCTTAAAGTGTCCCACTTTACAAATGTTAAAAGTAAAATTAAAACATTTCATATACTTACATTAAGATTAACATCTAAGTGATTTTATTGGCTTATCTTTAATTTAATTTATTATATTTTGCTTTAAAAAAATATCTTTATTATCCGAAGTTTCATTCAACTCAAATGTCAATGATTGCAAATTGGGCTTGACGCAGTATTTATTAGCTTTATGGTGTGTCGTGGGGTCATATAAAGATAATTATTATTCAGATAATTCTCATAGCTGTGATAATGCCGATCATATGATGGATATTTGATAAGTCATGTAATGTTCAATCGCCAATTGAGAAATTCCCTAGAATTGTTGCCTTTATAATAATTTTGGATATTTTTATGAGCATTTAAACCTATCTCTACCGTTTCTAAGTAATTGGTAAAATGTTTTCTTTAAGATCCACCACATATATTCCAGTCGATACTATTATTACTGTCATTTGATTCCAAAGTTTTTTTAATAAATGGTGTAGACGAGGGGAGTACACATTTGAGCTGAGCATCTTAAATTTTTGACTCTTACTTATTTATATTTATTTTAGAATAATCAAGACACTTATTTATTCTCTAAACGGTAGAGACTGTGTTCTGCTCATAAAAATTATGACAGTTATATCGAATATCTAATTATTAACCCTAGAGTACGAACCATATTTTATACACGTTGTAACGAATGATTGTCGATTCGACGATGTATTTTTTAAATGTCTATAACTATGGCTTAAAACCAAATATACTTTTTCAATAAATGTTATTACCGTTGTGGCAGCTTATAACTCTATATAAAAAACTGCTTTAATTTTTATTCATATATGAAACGGTTTATTTAATTTTTGTACTAATTCATTTTATGTTGCACATATTTTTGAGATCATAAAAAAATAACTAAAAATTATTGTAAATAAAACTAAAAAAACAAAAAAAGTAAAAACTAAAAAAACACATTCTCATGTTTAAAAAAATTTTAAAAAAAATTTTAAAATATCACTTTGAGCAAGAGTCACAAAGTTCAACTTTGTGCTCTCCGCTGATTGTATTTTCGCATTTATGACATTTTGATTTCGCCATTCGGCATTTTTGATAAGGACATAATCTACACATACTTCGTTTGTTTTCTTTCTTCTCTTTTCGCATCTGCTGGTCATTGTTTCCACTATTATTTGGAGTAACAATATTTGCAATATTTGCTCTTGTCTTACTTATTAACGTAGGTACTTCTAATCTCTCTTTTAGCCATGGTTCAACAAGACTTTTGTGAAACTCTTTCGTAAATTGTCTGTGATTCAAAGGTTTCTTGTTAGCACTGAACATATTGTGCGTGTAAATAGCATAGCTGTTGATAAATGCTATATTAAGGATACCATAAAATACACACATTGGCCATCTGTTGGTTTTCCGTGATATGACACTGCACATTTGGTCCAATGTATCAACTCCACATTTAGTTGAATTGTAAAACACAATCATATGCGGCTTATTATTTTCCATATTAATACTTCCTTCTTCATTGTATGATGATAACAGACACACAACTTTATTTGGCTTCGGTTTATACGAAAGCAATGTTAGTTCCTAGTCGTAACAGAAAATCGAGGTCTGACTTTTACGTCCTTTTGTGTTCAGCAACTCTTTAGGTATTTCCTTTTTATTTTTACGCAAGGTTCCCACAAGTGTAAGTTTATACGGTGACCTATAAAGTGATTTAGCCAAAGGAATGGAAGTAAACCAATTATCCATTGTTATGTTTCTATTTGTTCCATGTATGCTTTTTGTAAGTTCCTTCACATAATATTCGGCAATCGGTAAATTTTCTCTACTCGAATCCTTTCCCAAATATGGAATGGCATTCAAGATATACTTGGTGCCGCTGCCACACATTATAATAATTTTTAAGTCGTACTTAACCGGCTTATTAGGTATGTACATACGAAAGGATGATCTGCCTCTAAATGCTAGCAGTTGTTCATCTATTGTTAAATAACTACCTGCGGTATAGTTTCCAACACACTTTTGTATAAACAAATCCCAAACTTTCCTTATTGGAGCAAATTTGTCAGAGTTTCTTTGAAGACGTTGCGATTTGTCATCAAATTTAAAACGTGTTTGCAAAAACAGAAATCGGTCTTTACTCATCGTTGCTAAATATCGTGATCCAGAAAAAGTACTATCAAAAAGTTCTCTAGCGCTGAGATGATTATCTTTTCTTGCAGCTGAGAGGACCAATAATACAAGAAGAGCTTTAATTCCTTTTTCGTTCGTTGTTCTGTTTGTGGCTGTAAAAGACATGGTATTATCGTGTCTCAAATTTATTTCGACATTTGTCCATTGAATAATTTCAGATATTATTTCCTCACTTATGAACATTTCAAAACATTTTAGAGGATCGGTGATAATCTTACAGTTACGTGTTAGCCCACGAGCTTGGTGCACTATATTACATGCAGTATGATGACATTTAGGCTTAACAGTTGACCATTTGTGAAGGTTTTTTCCACGTAATATCTTTTTGTTTTGTGATATATTACCTTCTTGACTTTCATTTAAAACGTTTGGATTAATGTCATCGTTTAATATTTCATTATCACTGTTTGAGTTTCTAGATACAAATGGGGAAATATTATCATTTTCCGATTCAGTAGAAGTATCCGAATAGCTGTCATCACTTAAAACTTCGTCGTTATCATCTGCAGCGCTTTCAATTATTTCATTATCGGAATAATCACAGCTCTCAAAAAACTTTTCAATTTCAACATCAGTTAATGTTTTTTTATAAAAGGACATTCTGGTTTTTGCCTACAGCATAGATATAATTAATTAATTCCGTTATATAAAAAAATAAAAAAAGAACATCGATAATGAAAATAAAAAAAGTCACGTTAGTACTAATCTTCGACGATTCGACGAGTACAAAACAAAAAAAGCAATATTCCAGCTACACGCTTTATAAAACACGACAATCACAGCAAAAGTAAATCATGTACTAACAGCATACACAATTTGAGAGTGTTAGGCACAACCATTTCAAAGAAAATTAGTTTAAAGGGAGCAGTGCTCATCGAATCGTCGATCATTCGTACTCTAGGGTTAATAAATTTTTAAATGGTGAAGGTGAATTATATGACAATATTTATCTTTGATTGTAAAAAAAATTAGAAAAAACTATCTTTCAAGAGACTCCTTATTTGACTGATGTAATTGGTGCAAGATTTTTTTGAAGAACAAATGCAGAATCCAGTTCAACAAATTTTGCAAGAACTGCTTCAACGTTTTCAAAGTGAAGGTAATAAATCCATAGACCACATAATTGCTGTGAATAATTCTTAGACACACTATTACCTTCCAGAAAGGAAATAAGCCATTATGGAATGGCACCACTCAAATTTTCAATGGCCAAAAAAAGTCGGAACGACTTCGTCAGTAGACAAAGTGATGGAGGTGGTGCGAATGTGTCTACGCGCGCAACTAAAAGACTTTTTTCGTCGCCCCAGCATTGGAACAAATACATGTCTAATGAAACAGGAACCTTTTAACAGCATAAAGTTTGTTTCGTTATATACCTCTTAATACAAGTATTATAGACAGTTACAATTTCTTCATTATTCTCTAATTGAGTTAGGGTATATAAATTTATTATGTGCTAAATATTATTAATTTTTACACTAATTCAGGAGCTTTAGATGGTTCCGTTAAAAATTTGAGACCATTTGACAATTGATCGAGTGTGACTCAGCTAACTAATATTTTTCTACATGTATAATTTTGTTATACTACGACCAATTCAATTTGGCTAGTCAAGCAACACGATCGTTTTAAAAGATACACTCCGAGAAAAAAATTTGGGGCGCATGTGAATGTGAGGTTATGATTGCAGCCTATTAGATTATACAATAAACACATTACAAGAAACACACAAACTAACCTATTAACTCAAACAACAAATAGATCTATATAGATATGATATTGTACTTGACTGTACTTCAGCTGAATATATAGGTTAAGGAGGCGAGAGGTAAAGAGTTTCGCGTATTAATTCACATTTTTTCCGCCGGCCAAATAAAATTGGCCGCACAATAAAATGTTTACTTATTGCCTCTAGTATTACTTGTCTGTTACATATGTAACATATGTGGTTTATTTCTACTTTTATTCAAAATATGTTATCTAGACTTTGTGTTGAAATTTGATTTTCTGTGCGTATTTTAGTATACCAATCGAGTTTATAGACACTATTTCTAAGAATTGCTGTAGGTGTAGATTTATTACTGAAAAACTGTATTCTTCTGCTATTGCTTCGAATCGTACCTTAGCTGCCCTGCTACGCATGTTTCTGTTAATATTATACATCCTGCCGTAACATAGTCTATGATTTCAGTTGGTATATTACATCTCTTGCAATTATTGTTTTGAAAGACTGTCTCTATAATGATGTATCTCCTATCGTATCATATAGATGCTACCTTGTCCTGTATTGCTAAAATTAAATCTACAGATTCTGGAAAAAGTTGTATACTTCCAGCTATAGATATTACTTATGCTTTCTTCCGTTATATCGACGCGATGCTTGCCACATAGTTTCTTTTTAGCCCACTTTTTGTTCTCCCTTTAAATATATATTATTTTCTCGATATAATTTGGGTTTCCTTTTTTTTGCATAAGCATTTACGTTTATCGTTGCCATAGACGACATAACACGTCGATTTCATTGTACTTCGTTAATTTAATTCTGGGGCTTCAGGGAACTTTTCACTCAACTCATATATTTGTGGATTTGAGGTCAGACTATATGATAATCATTATTATTATTAAGCCCTAGCGTTTTTTACACCCGAATCTAACATCTAGAAACTGTCACTCGATCTATATATCTATTGAATTGCGTTCATTATTTCAGTAGTAATTGTAATTGGTATAACTTTAACCGTGTTCTGTGTTTCTCTATATATTTTTATTATAGTCTATGGGTGTTATGTACGGAAACGTCTATTAAATATAGTATGCTTTCTTAGTATTTTTATGAGTAAGTGTAACGTCGAGTCTGTAGTACATCATCTTGTGATCTGTAAAAAAGTTTCTGGTCTAGTATAATTTATCCCCTGAATTTTCTAAAACTGTTTATGGTTTGTACTTGTATTATGAGTGAATTGTATCTACTAATAAGTGTTTTTTGCAAAATTTTATGTATTATTATTATTCTCATAATATAATAATATAATATTAACGGAAATTGTTATATTAATACTTATTAAAGTATTCCACTCCTTTGCAATATATTGTATATAAGTAAAAACAGAATGTACATATATTAAATTCAATAATCTTTATTCCGAAAATCACGTCAACAATCATGAGTCATGTCGAAAGATATAAAAAAGTTATAAATGAAGATTACAAAACGATCTATTTGATATAACATCAGCGTGACATTTAAATCGCTATTTAAAATGGATTTCAGATGGCCAAGTCATCTGAGTAATAAGGTATTCGTCGTAGATTAACGTCTGTAATGAAATTTGATGGTACCGTGGAACCGTTTACGGTTTCTCGGACGTTCCTCCGGTCAGCGGGTTTATTGAAATGGACGCGGGAAAACTGGAAGTTATGGCTGTAACGCTTGGATGAATGAGTCTTTCACTAGGTGATTCCCATAGGAGCGAAAGTCCGACCGCGGTCCGTCCAAACGGCGATGGCACCATTGGGAGACCTGCTTCTTAGGCAGAGAAATAACACAGATTAATTATTGCTGTCATCCCCCGTTACTTCCACTATGGATAAACTATATTTAACAATTAACGCTGACAGATGCTTTAATCAGAATTACTCACCAGCAGACGTTCTCAAAATCGACTGAAGTTAAGAAATTGTTTTATTAGTCATAGTATGTATGTGTTACATGTAAATTATAAATTTAAACAATTGGTTATCAAATACCAAGAATTATAGATCATGTATATCATTTAACAAAAACAGCATTCATATTAATAACATCTATATCATTTATTAGTAATAACACTTCATTTAAAGAGTATGAAAGTATGGTAGACTATTGTATTTATTGTAGATAGTAATTCATTATCACAGATATTAATTTATTACTTCTATTGACTAATACAGATCTAAAATTATAGATAATGGTTACATTTAAATAAATTAACTTTAAAAAATTTAATCAAGTAATATTAACACAAAATTATAAGAAAAACTGTGTATACTAAATTATCTGGCATGTAGATCTTCGTAGTCATTATCCATAGTTTCTTTTAGATTTTTTGATTTAAGCTGCGTCTGTGGCACTGCTGTTTTACGTATATTAAAAAAAAATGGAAATACCCTAGTTATAGATCTCTTTCACTACTGAGTGCAGCATTAAAAGTCTATGAAAAAATATTAAAACAAAAACTAGAAAATGATAGAACCAACAAAGGAATCTCAAAATGGATTAAATGTGGTCAAAGACAACATATTTACGGTGAAAAACAAATAATAATGTAAATGTTAATAAGCAAGTTAAAGACATAGATGGTAAGTATAAGGACAGACAATACGAAATAATTTACTGAAGAGATGAATAAATTAAAGAAGACATTGAGAACTTATACAAAGAGACTAAGAAATGCACACCGAAATTAAAGAAATTAAGCGTGGATTAAAAAAATGCTCTTGCAGTCCCAAAATTTCTGATGATGTGATTGTTATATTAGGAGAAGAAACAGATTTTATTATTTCTTAAAGTATTAGAGCAACATCTTGGCCAAATATGAAAAAAATATCAACACGGGGGAATTTAAAATAACGAGGTTGGATATATATTGTATATATATATAGATACTTGGGTATAATAGTCGAAAGAAATGGAAATCAAGACTTATATAACACCAACGAAAGAATAAATAAAATAAACAAAATATATCTATAGAAAAACGACAAATGTATCAGTAAAAGAGAAATATCCAGGACTAAGAAGATAGTGTTCGATTCTATGTACAGACTAATGCTAAGATAGGTGAGCCAATTGCGCGTGCTGACAAGGACTATGAAAAGTAAAATATTCATACGAGCACTATTTACGAAAAGTAAAAAAGTGACATTGAGAGACCGAATAAAATCCAGCAATAAGGGAAGAACTCTAAATATCGCAAAAGATATGATAAATGATAGAAGAGCAAAAAAAGGCCAAAGATAGAAAAAAGAAATGGTCGAAATTAGTGTATGGGTAATATAATAATCCGACAATAAACTGCATATATATATATATATATATATATATATATATATATATATATATATTTGTCATGTGATGAAATAGGAGAAATATTAATTATTTATTCACTAAGGTAATGAACATTTATAGAAATTTAAACGAACCTCGTATATAATTAGCGAATATTGTAAAAAAATTCTATATTGAATGAAATATTGAAACAAAGTACTATATTTTTGTACAGGAATTGAAATTAAAGTTTTAAAGTAATTTAAACAGTATCGTTATTGAGATGAATTCATCCCCCCACCTCCACAAGAAAAAGTCTAACGGGGTCAAATCGCACGATCTCGGTGACGAGTTCACATCACCTCCACGTAAGGTGACAATGCCCTCAAATCGCTTGCACAGAATGTCCAATGTGGCATGAGCTGTCCTGTTGAAACCACACGTCGTTGGTGTCCATATCATCCAATTCAGGCCAAAAAAAGTTGGTAATCATCGACCTATAGTGTTCGCCGTTGATGGTGATTGCCTGGTCAACATCGTTCTCAAAGAAATATGGACCGATGATGCCGCCAGCCCAAAATCCACACCAAACAGTGACTTTTTCAGCATGCATTGAACGCTCTTGGATTTCATGTGGTTAGGTGTCGTCCTAAATTCGACAATTTGGTTTGTTGACGTACCGGTTCATCCAGAAATGGGTCTCATCGCTGATGATGATTTTTCGATGAAAATTAGAGTCAGTTTCCAACTGCTCCAGGGCCCATTCAGCGAACGCACGTCGTTGTCAATGGTCGTTTACCTTCAGCTCTTGGGTTAGCTAAATTTTGTACAGGTGCAGGCCCAAGCCGCGACGCAAAATTCGCCAAGTTGTGGTCTGCGAAAAGCCGAGTTCTTGTGAGCCACTCAAAATCGACTGCCTCGAATTTTCCCGCACACTCTCACGGACAACGGCGATATTTTCGACAGACCTTGCGTTTCGTCTTCGTACGGGTGCTGGTTCATTGTTTACTGGACCAGTGGACTCAAATTTATCCACCAGACTGCGAATAATCCTCTCGGTAGGACGATTATGGGGACCGTAAAATGGGCGAAGCCAGCAGAACGTTGCCCGAACAGAACACCCATTTTGACAAAACAATTTTATCCTTTGCATGTGTTGTTGAACGCTATATCCATCCATGGCGATTTGGCAAAACAGATTGAATAAATGACAGCCAATTCGACAGATGTAGCTTCAACAATATGGCCGCTATCAACTGTCAAATTTCGAAAGCCCTATTGCAAGACCCGTTGGTTAGATAGTTTATTTGAATGATTTGAAACATGAAACACGAGTACCCGATTAATTAAAATTCAGAAAATCTGAATGTCATATTCAATTTTATGTACAAAAAGAAATTAAAATCCATTATTTTAATTTAGGCATTTCGGCATAATTCGTTTTTGTTTTTTTAAAGTATCCAAGAATTTTATTTTTATTTTGGTTTTCTTATCTCGATACATATATAAGGGAGATATCGAAAATTAATATCATTAGTATCATATATTTAGAACAATTACTAGTGTGTTAAGAAGTAATGTTAAAGAGAATACATAAACTTTAAACCGTGATATGATAGATAGCTACATAAGCCACACATTCGTAAAAATATTATGTTTGGTGACGTAAACTGAAGTGGAAGGGAATTATTTAAGAATGACCCCTGTTGGTGAAATAGACCAATTGAATGAAAAGGTAAATGAAAAAAAAACAAAATGAATTTCCTGATATATGGTACAAAGCTAAGTTAATAATATTTTAGTTATAGTAAATTTTTTATTAATACTATATTTGTTGTTTGATAAAAGTACTAAATTTTATTCATTTCGTTTTTTATATCTTTGAGTTAAAATTAAAAAGAAAAATATATATAAGCAGAGGTGTAAGTGTATATTTTAACCTAATATGTAAAAAGCATTACGTAGATCTTAAGACGCAATAGCTTAAGATTAGTTAATTTTAATATAAAGAACTGGGTCAAATTGCTTGATTGTGGAATAGATAGCAATATGCATATGCATGGAAATATATATCTTTCACATATCAAAATCTTCCTTCAGTTACATATTATTACTTCCAAAAATTTGTGGAATAAATAAAGAAAACAAAGTGTCGGATTTTTATAGCTTTCACAAACAACTATTCTATCATATCCTCTTATAAATAAACTGAAATTAGATTATCAACGTAAGTTACGCAAATGTAATTACCTATACAATATGTATTAATAATCTACTAGAACTAATAGCAATCCTTTTAAGAATGTCTGCATTAGACAGATATTATTTACAGAGTCAGGTGTTTATTACTAAATCCGACAACTAGTTGGGAATGTGTTTATATGAAATATTATAACGTTTATATTTCGCGACGAACTTGGCCTAATTAAATGAGATATAATACGAAATTTCTACATTTCTTACAATAATATATATTGGATATAGGTTACTATGTACAGCGAATGATCTAATTTATATGTAGGTCATTATAAAGGCAATCGCGTTAGATTGTAACAGTAACATAGAAAATATATAAAGTAATTTAAATATCCTATTAAAAGTACAACTACATATAAAAGCTGCACTATTTGGAAAGCACGCACAGACACAATTCCAGTTAGAACACACATACGCAATTCCACCAAAACACAGCTTCAGCTGCATACTATCATTAGGGTTCATGTTGCAGAATCGTTGCAACACAACGCTTATCGAAACGTATATTCGCTTCTCCTGGTTATACATAGTTTCGGATGGTACTTATTTAAACATTTTGTTGTACATATCATTGTTATCTACTGACATAATACTGACTCTTAAGTTTTGGTTCGTTTTTACATTTTTATTGAACATTTAAGGGACTCTGCACTGAAATTCAGTAATACGAAAAGTCTATATCTATTTACAAATTGTAGTAGTTTATAGTTTCTATGTCCAAAATAATTTTAATAACTTGAATTTGATGAACTTTTTCATTTAATCTTACTTTATAAAAGTATAGTGAACGATATAGATTGTTAATGCAGATTAATTTAAAAACGATATAAGATTAAGAAAATTTAATAAATGTTAAACTGATGGAAAAGTACTACAGACTCGTCACAATAGGAAAAGTTACCAACAATAGTCCCCTATAACAGACATGAATTACCTTTCTAAATTCTATTTTATTTTTATTTTAAAAGTAACCGGTTCCGTATTTACGCAAACTAGTAAATTTTAAAATTTATCGAATTCCGTGAGATATTTCTCAATCAAGTGTATGAATCAGTACAACAAATATAAATAACAATATATAATGTCAGTTATTATATTTACATAAATAATACAAACGCGATAATTATTATCATTCATCGTCTTACTTTCAATAAATAATTAAAAGTAAAATAAAAATAGAATATAAATTTATATAAATATACTCGAAAAATATTTGAAATAATTTTGCTGAAATATAAGGAGTAGTTTTTATTTCGTTTGTCATTCTATAAAGTGCATAGATGAGAAGATCAGTTGCTTAAAAGCTCACACTTTTTGAATGCTATGTTCGGTATTTGACGTAAAATGACCTCGTTAACTTTATTATTATAATATATATATATATATATATATATATATATATATATATATATATATATATATTTCATTAACAAACTCTATAATAAATCACATTTATACCATTCAAAATACGTAATTAAAAATTAGGATAGTAACTAACAATATATGTTAAATTCTCTTTAAAAATGTGTGCGTAAAATATGATAAAGCGACAAGTGCTTATAATACGAGCCAGTATTAAAGAAATTGCTGAATATACTTACAGTTTCACTTAAAAATGATATTTGGCCACTACGACTCTAGTCACCTTCAAAGTACTTTAATCTGTACGAACATATTGGTATTGTTATTGTAAAAAGCACCATTTGGTTGCAGAAAATAAACATAAGTTTCTTTTGCTGTCAGAAGCTACTAAACTACTAATCTAGTTGAAACCAGTTTTCAACCAAGACCTCGTTTCTGTGGTCCTAGCTATAGCGCATTTTAGGCTAAGCTGCAGTTGTAGTCTGCAGCCTTATCTGCTTGTTTGCTGTCGAAGAATGTGCTTAGTACGATTTCTACATTTGACTTGGTAGTCCGCGACTACCTCGACTGTGGGACGTGAGTTTATGCCACATGGATTAGTGTTGTTTTATTTCTCAACTCTCACTGCGAGTACTCACCCAGAAGTCAGGAAAAGATGTGAAACACCCAAAAAATTCAGAGACAACTGTATCTTTTTCAAATAATATTGCACAGTTCTATAAAATTCTGTAGTTAGGGGTGAAGGTCTTTATATCTTTACCAATTTTCATCAACGATCATAAATTTAGTATGACCGGAACGATTTTAAAGTAATAATTTCCAACATCTGCATGCAAAGAACCAGAATTAAATCTCTCCTCTTAAGTGCAACCTAACCTAATCTATCTGCTCCTTTTTAAAAAGGTACACTTATTTTAGTTCTTCATCGTTACTCGACTCTTTATCACTTATAAGATTGAAATCCGGACGCTGTTCACTCATTTTACTAAAATATTATTTGTCACTTACACCCCAAACTGAAAACTAGTGGCGGCGCAACTTCAGTACGTAGTTAAATATTCAATAAATGCAATGGTAATTTTATTTGAAATAGGATTAACTTCCTTGCACGAACATGTGTCACTAGTCTCTTACTAAGGATTTATACGGTTTCATTTGAAAATATTAACACTAGTGCAAAGATCTGACCAATATTAAACAGATTTGTACAAAAATTATTTAGGAAAAACAATGGATTTTAGTTTTTGTGCACGAATGTTTATCAAATTTTACAATATGTAAATCTGTTTACCAAAAGATATAATATTAATAAAATCGATTATTAAGTGCGTAAAGTATTAAGAACTGACTGATATTTTTTTGGCAATTACAAGCATGTATATGCATTTTGTGAACTGCCATCCACTTTGATATCATTAAGTAAAATATTTATCTTCGTCGCCCGGTAAGAAATATTAAAAACTGTAATTCAACACATAAATTGAAAAACATTTTTTAGAAACAGCACGGTATCCTTCGAAGAATTATATTTATGCATAATTTCGAAATATTACTTTCGTTGTTTCTATAAAATGCTTCAAATAAATCGATTCTTTGCATTACGTAGCACGTAAAATGCAGGGATATTTGAATTAGGTTAGGCAATAGAATTATTCTTAAACTCAATTAAAAACATTTAAAAATTGTTTGTCGTTATCGACAAGATAGATTAGGTTAATATTGTTAAAAACATTTAATATTTATTATTCCAGAAATAGAGAAACCCTAATAGCTGTTTATTTAGCATTTAATGATGGACGTTATTTGTTTAACGTGAATCGGACTCCATCATAAAGTAAAACAAATGAAGTTAATTTACGCTTACAGAATGGAACCGAATGATAATTTGTAAAGATTAAGAAATATTGAACAACTCTACGAAAGCTTACACCAACGCGGAGATCTCATTCCCTCGTCGAGTTCATCACAATCTCTGAAAGGGATGAGTCGTCCATGACATTACAGAGCATGAAACCAACCTAATCCATGGATCGTATCGTATAAGTCTTCATCTAACACTACTTACACCGTGATTTGTTTCTGTTGATGTGTTTGAAGTTTAGGGCGGCTGGATTTCCTGCCAGGATTTAGAAGGTCTGCTGATGAGAATATGTGCTGTGGTATTCCGGTTGATAAAATTTTATTACCGACAGGACCTCTTTGTTACCTGTTTCCGAAACTATGTATATAATTTAGTAAAATGTCTTTTATTCTTTTTGGTATATTATTTAACTTATATCAAAAATATTGTAGTAAATTGAATTGTTTGTACGGAATTTGGAATATATTAAAATTTTATAAATAGATATTTTCTATTTAACTTTACTATTTATTTTAAATTAATTCAATAAAAACAAACTGAAAAAGCTATAAGTATTGAAAAATGTTTAGCGATGATATACACACACATGTTAGAACACTTTTCCAAATGATTTTTTCTTCTGGAATTATTTAAAACTTTCATGCACTCTTATTTATTTGGAAACAATAACCATAAATGATTTTACATTAATATGTTAACAGCTACTAGTGTATTTTAAGTGTTTTTGTATTGTTTTTAACTAGTTAGGATAAAATGTATAATATTTAAAATCTTATAAATCTGTTTAAAGCTTCAAAATGAAAAAAGAATTTGTTATCTATAAAATTTAATATCATAATAGAATTTTGAAGTAACATGAGAAGAACTTCTCATGTTAAAAATATGCCTTCACTAACATTAGTACCAAATTAAATAAATTTGACCTAACAGAAAAAATGCAAAGTAAGATATAATAACGATTCTTTAAATATTGTGACTGTAATAATTGTAAGTACCGTAGGAGTACGTACTCCAACCACTCTTATTCTGAACTTATGTTAATGGATTATTCTATATATGTACATATTTGATCAAAACCTTTGTAATTCCCTACGCTATTGAATAGTAGTAGAATTTGAGAGATGGTGACTGACGTATTGCCCGTCTAGATCTTGTTTCTCAGGCAATTTATCAATTAGCAGAATTCGGATTTTTTTATGAACTTAAGTGTGTATATTGACCCAGGCTGGGGCGCCGCATATATGTTCAGGGTTTTGAATAGTAACAATTCTCGGAAATGTCTACCGTATGTGGTCTGCTGTAAAGTACGTAACGCTATTAACATTACAAAGAACCACCTTCCCTGGTAATTCCCTCATATCTCGATTTTCACTATCAAGCTTTGCCTTGACACAGCAGAATCTTCATTGGCAATGTCTTCAATGTCCCTCTCTGCAACACGTTTTGACCAAAATTTCCTACAGACCGAATTCGTTGTCTTATAAGTCAATAGTTGCTTTGTCAGACATGGGTCAAATGTTGCTAACAGTTTTCAAGTTACAATAGCATAACAAAATTCCCCGCGCACACTATTCTAATCATTGCGTTCTTGTAATAAATGTTTCAAAATACCGCTATTAATTTCCAAACCTAAACATGTCGTGATTCGTCTATGTCACAGAAAATTTATAAAACCCAACCTAATGTCTTTGACTCAATATTTCAATTTTTAATCCAATGAAGTAAGTAAATGTCGTGTATAGTTCGTCAAAATCTTTAACCGTTTAGATTTCGATAAATTTTCATTCATTAAGTTTTACCGAGCGATATTCGATAAGGATCGATATTCCGCGCGTTTCCGATATGCAACTACTGAGTTTCAACGTGTTAGTAGTCCTGCCCATGTTATTAACAGTTGAAGTTATGGGTTGTTGACAATTTAAATACCAATTGCGTATTTACAACTGATGATTTTATGGGCTAGTTATTTGTTTATATTTATAATTAGTCTGTAGGCATAATTTGTAAGAATACAATGTTACAATTTACGGTGAACAAAACCCTCTTACTTTTCAGTACTGCTATTAGATTATTAATGGTGTTATTTATAAAACCTGGTGCACTTAAGTTATATTTCGTAGAACATATTAATAGAATCTGTTCAGCATCCAGATCGACTTTAGGATGAACTATTCTTATTCTAAGCACTATTTTTCTCTAAAATTAGATCTATTGAAAAATACCCGTTATTGTCTGAAATGTTATTTATGGTTTCATTTGAGAAATTTCCAATTTATTCAAAAACATTTTTTTCGTGATTAAGTGAATTCATCTATACAACTATTGTCCAAAATGCATTTTAAAATAGTGTAGCTTGTAACAACAAATTTTAGCACCAGCAAACTCTTAAATTCGTTTTTGACTTTGTTACATGCGTATTTGAAATTTAATTTATTCAATTTTAAATTCATAGAAGCAAATACATAAGCGAAATTTGAGTTGACTAGTTAATAGTTTTTATAGTATGAATCCCTTCTATTATGTGATTTGTGACGTCATTTATTTCAAGAGAAAAAAGAAGGGAGAAAGTTCAGGCAAAAAAATATAAGCAAGTGGGATTGCTACACCTACCGAATCTACCTTTTACCGTGTTTGAGAATTTCGTCCGGTTTGAGCCTGCTGTTCCAGGGATGGGAAGAAAATAATGGAGATATTCTAAGGACACCACAGCATTAAAGAATCCTCAAACACCGTCTGACACATAACAAATTATCAGGTAGCTTAAATAACGACACAAACAAAAAGAAAAATATATAACGGATCTATCAGTCTCGATCTGTAAATAGAAATTTAATATTACAATAGAATAAAAACTAATATGGAGTAACAATGGTATATTCAATACGCTAGTAAACAATCGATACAGGCCAACTAATCTTCTTAGTTACAGTATTATTATGGACAGAAGACAGACAAAAAAGGAATTTGAAAATATGTACATGTAATAATAAATACGAAAAAATTAAATATCACAAATTGATCTTCCCCCCCCCCCCTCGATATATTAGGTTCACAACCTAAATAACAATCAATTAAATAAAGCTTATTCAAAATTTTGATACACTACAATATTAAATTATTATTTGCAAAAATTGTTGTACGAAATAAATACCCGTGTATATGTTGAAAGGTAGAAATAAAAGTTATACTTTTTACTTCAAGAAATATAGGAAATAACTTTGCT
Source organism: Dermolepida albohirtum (assembly GCA_031893035.1). NCBI lineage: Eukaryota > Metazoa > Arthropoda > Insecta > Coleoptera > Scarabaeidae > Dermolepida > Dermolepida albohirtum. Next base: position 90,486 of record JAVIWB010001606.1, on the reverse strand, counting down.
AAAGTTAGATGGTTGCACACAAGCAAAACTACGAGTACAAGCGATTTATGCTAGAACTTGTCTAATAATAAAAAGAAAAATCACTGAGATCGATAAATCACAATTTAATTTTGAAATATAATCCAAGATTAATTATTAAATTTACTAGATAGATGTCTAAAAAAAACTACTTTGCTTCGTTAAGGTTATTCAGAGATTTATCCCTAGGAATCTTAACACACGAGGCACAAAAAAAATTACGTGAAAATAAACACAATTAACGAACTGACCTGTTTCCCTCGCGATTTCGGGATTTCGATATGAGTTGGCGGTAGTTTATTCTCCTTTTTCCGCTACGAAAATAGTCCGGATGAAATTTGATTTAGCATAAAAAAAATCAACTTACCACGATTTTCCTTTCTGAGAAAAAAGCACTACACGTGCTCGTGAAAAACAATGAATGAAATCTTATAATTCCTCAAAAATGAGATAAGAAAATGAATTTCTATGGCCGAAACATAAGGTAGAATGGGACTAATTACTAACAAAACAAAAGGTAACGCCTCTAATAATTGAATGTTTCTTAATTGCACCCTTTGACAATGTATATTATTCTCGTGTGTGTCGAGATCTTTCACAAACTTTCCGGCGTACGAAAAACTTATAAAAAGCGCATGATAAAATAAATACGAACATGACATAGACTTCGCATACGCACTACGTTACTTTTACAGAGTTAAATATACTCAATGACATTAGAAGTGTTACACCTAGAAGGAATAGTTTCCTGGACGTGATTTTTTGGTAATGTGATAAGCTTAAGTCAAGAATGAAACGATCAGATTTCCAAGAAATTTTATTAACATTAATTTGAAAAAAAAATCAATAATGTGTTTGGCGACCCCGTAGCTGTAGACACTCCTGTACACGTCTAGGCATCGACAAAATAAGATGGTCGATGTCTGCTTGTGGCACCTCGTTCCAAGCAACTTGAACTTGGTGGATTAACTGTGCCAGAGTTTGTGGAGGATGGTTCAAATTGGTCAGTCTTCTCCCCATTATGTCCCACACATGTTCGATGGGATTTAAATTCGGTGAACGGGGTGGCCACGGCAAAATATTAACGCCAGCTTCTCGTAGAAAGTCCATAGTACAATAGTAGCAATATGTGGGCGCGCGTTGTCTTGCTGAAAAAGGACGTGTGGACGGCCATCTAGATAAGGCGTCTTACCCTCTGACGTTTTAACTGGTGCAGAGAACGGCAGCATTGGGAAGCAGAATGGCATAATGTCGTATTCAGCGACGAATCGCGATTCTGCCTAGGCATGCATGATGGCCGTCAGAGGGTAAGACGCCGTCGTGGAGAGCGACGTGATATTGGATTTGCTGTTGAGAGGCATGTGCACAGGACTGCTGCAGTAATGGTTTGGGGGGCTATTGCATATGGAAGCCGATCACCTCTTCTGTTTATTCGGGGCAGTATGACAGCTGCGCGTTATGTTGATGACGTCCTACAAACCACACGTCCTTTTTCAGCAAACAACGCGCGCCCACATATTGCTACTATTGTACTATGGACTTTCTACGAGAAGCTGGCGTTAATGTTTTGCCGTGGCCACCCCGTTCACCGAATTTAAATCCCATCGAACATGTGTGGGACATAATGGGGAGAAGACTGACCAATTTGAACCATCCTCCATAAACTCTGGCACAGTTAATCCACCAAGTTCAAGTTGCTTGGAACGAGGTGCCACAAGCAGACATCGACCATCTTATTTTGTCGATGCCTAGACGTGTACAGGAGTGTCTACAGCGACGGGGTCGCCAAACACATTATTGACTTTTTTTCAAATTAATGTTAATAAAATTTCTTGGAAATCTGATCGTTTCATTCTTGACTTAAGCTTATAACATTACCAAAAAATCACGTCCAGGAAACTATTCCTTCTAGGTGTAACACTTCTAATGTCATTGAGTATATAACTAATATTAACAGAAAATGAATTAGGAGACTATTAACAATATTAGCAATAACAAAAGGAAAGATGAAACCGAGATTAATGTTATCGAAATGAACGATTCTATAAATCAAATGTGACCAAAACAAATAAAACAGAATTTAATTAAGGCGTTACGAGCACGTAACAAGTTAAGTGTTTAAACATTTTCTCGGACTGTTAAATCGCCGACGAAAATCAATCTGATATTACTTAATTGATTAATGAATACATGCTAAAATCTGTCTTATAGGAGACTGATGGAGGATTTCAGCCGAGGCTCCAAAATTGGCTGGGAATGAGTATGTGATCCGTTAAAATCACCAGTCAGCTAAATGATATATCTTAAATATCGATATCACTTCAATATCAAGGTCTATATTAACAAACCTGTTATTTATATTTCAAACAAACTAAGAATTATTGTAATGGAATAATTTCTTGTCCTACATACTCTTTATACCCTTGAACATTCTCAAAAAAAATATTTGGGTTTAAATAAGATAGCAGAAAATACACACACACACACACACATGTATATATATATATATATATATATATATATATATATATATATATATACATATGTGTGTGTACTTTCTGCTATCTTATTCAAACCTAAATACCTGATATATGATATACTCGTATATAAGTTCAGACATTACGTTTTCGATTCTCAATTACAACTAGTATTACAGTAAAAAAGTATTTTAGTAAATGTGATTGTGTTTTGTTAATCGTTACACGTACGAGAATGGAGGATAACTACTCTAACTACTATAACAGACTCTTCTGTACCATTCTGTTGCACCATCCTTTATTAGGTTAAATATGATAGTACAGAGCAATTTATCAATTGATTTGTGTTTGACAGTACGCCAAAGTGAACGCATTTGTGATTTTGTAAATCATGGGAAAAACTAAGTTACAAGCAATAGCCTACTTTGATTCGAAAGGCTTAACAGCAATCGAAATCATAGCAGTTTTGAAAACGACACTATGAGAGCCCGTCCCTTCATTTTCAATGGTTAAAAACTAGTTTGTCGAATTTACAAGTGGTCGAGTGAGCAAAAACCTCAGTAGTGAAAAAGTCTACTGTCGGTAATAGTATCTATATGGACAATTTGCAATGAAAAAATAATTGGCACATTGTTGTCTTTTTGTCCAAAAAACTTGCGTTTTCTTTGTTTGGCTATATAATTATTCCTTACCCATTCAATATAATAAGAAAAAAATTAATAGGAATACTGTTGGCACGAGTTTACTCAAAGAGATAATTGAAATCGAGGTCTATCAACTACTTGCAAAGAAAAAGAATGAACATTATAAATCTATTTGTATGATAAAATGTTATCCTGATGCAAGCAACTTCTATTAGGGACTTAGAAATGAATATTAAATTTTGTACGAAAATTATTTAAGTGCAATAAATGACAGAAATAAGATCTTAATCGATGAGGTACGTATGAATAATGAATAATCGGGAGTATGCTACATTTGAAAAATAGTTTAGTAGTTTTCGAATGCCTTCATGCGTCTTGAAACGTCGAAAAGCAGCTATGATTTTCAAATAATGTCCTTCCAAAGACGAAATGTTTTGAAATCAGATTTAGAGATAACAATGTCATATGCAGCAATGAAGAATGAAAACCCATACTGTAAATCCTTCGTTACAGAAAAGTAGATTCAAAAATACTGAAATATATCATAGTTAAAGAAGAAAATAGGCAAGAAAAACAAAAAATAATAAAAACTTCAAGAAATACTTAGGCTTTAAGAATCTTTTAGTTTTTAAAATGATAGTCATAGACAATGAATTATTTCAATTATTAATTTAATTTCAACTTTATTTTTAACATTTAATATAAAAGTTTTCATGATGAATGGAATGTTTTGCAATAAATAATTTAAACGAATCTTTACCCATTCATCTTTTTTAGTTTAAATACATTCTTATCATATGATTCCAAATGACTATTTTTTAACAAGCAAAAATATTGTTTCGAGAGTAATTGAATACTTTGAAATGGAAATATCGAGTTAATTATAATCGTGCTGACATTGTCGAACTTAATCGACACCAAGCAATGAATAAAAATAAACTTGAGGCACTTAATGTTATTCGCCGGTTGACGAGTATTTAAATATTTAAAAAGCGCAACGGCTTTCAGCACGCCCTTCGATTGTCGGCGAACGAACAAGGGAGAACGAGGGAGATTGATGTTACTGGATGCTGAACTTGATAGTTGGTGTATAATCCAAACCATAATGTTGTAGAATGTATTCATTACTTCACATTAACTCGCGCAGCTATTTGTAACCTTCTACTGTGAGAGAGAGACTAGGTTAGAATGTTGTGTGTATGTGTATGCTGATGGTGCTTGCTGCTGCTGTTACAGTTGCGAAAGCAACAGATTATCTTATTCAGGGAGAGCTGTATGGCGCGTCTGACTGGTAGGTTTTGGTTCGGTAATGTTTAATCATAAACGCGAAATGACGTGCCGTTAACGTTATTGTCTTGTTAATGATAGAAACTGTTTAATGTTGTGATTAAAGATTCTTCGAATGAATGTTAATTGTCATGATGCTAAGAGCAAATTATTAGTTTTTGAAATAATAAATGAATAATTGAGACGGTAGTAGTATTTTTACATAATTATTAAAGTAGACTTAGGAAAATATAAATATTTATTACGATTGACTTTAGAATAGATAAGTAAGGTGTTATAAGTAAAAAAGTATCATCACAATAACGTTATTTTTCATTTCAAGATGATCTTGCTTCTGGTACAATTTAATGTCTTTCAGAAAATTATTAACAATTTAGAAATATTTTGCGTATAACTTCTCACCAAATACTTTTCGTATAAAACTTCAAAACACTGGAGACCGACTAATCTCTGATTTTCAAATTCAGAAAGAAAATATATAATATTCGTATACTTTTGTAAATAGATGATGACGTCGATGGAATATATGCAATGGATCCATAGATAGTCGAAATTTTTCAGGGTTTAAGAGATGTTTACAAAATACTGTTGCTTTCTGTATCTTTGAAAGAGCGGCGTTATTTCTGATCGTTATGTCAAACTAAATTGAGAACAGCGGACAAAATACAAACCAGGCAAAAAACAGTAACTCTACTAGTTAATTCTAAAAAAAATTATTTTTTAACCATTCATATAAGACTTGGATCAACGAAAAATTTTACTAAAGCATTAAGAAAAACACTACGCTGGATTTTTGTATCTTGAAGCAAAATTAAAAGAAGCTTCAAATAAAGGAAATATTACAGGCTGACAATTTCGAAAAGTGCTTAATTGAATTGAGTTAAAATCATGGCAAGCTTTTCAATGGTTGTCCAAATTTCTTGGTAACAAAATGTACCTGGTTTATCAAGCTGTTGTAGAAAAACAGTAAATCAAAAAAATGTGTTTCCGAACGTCACATTTAAATTTATTTTCTGAAAAACTTGAGACAAAAGGCAACAATTAAGATACTCTCTTTGCCTAGAGTTAGTTCCTATGACTAACTTTAAGATTATCGATTAAGTTATGATATTAATGTGTCAAAGTGTAAAGCGACTATATGTAAAAATTAAAATAACACAATGTTATATGTATCTATATGAAATTTTCTATTTCTCTATAGAATTACAGTTTACAAATGCCTATTGGAGAAGAAAATTACCAAAAATTTAACGTTTTCTGATATGTACTTCTCTAAGGTAATTTTCTAAATTTCAGTACAACTAGTTTATATTTCCAAAAACATACTTCAATAATATTGCTATGATGATTTAGTAGCTTTGAAACAAACTTTTCTTAAAGCTATATTCCTAACGCATTGATTCTTAGATTTTGCGGTTATAGTAATAGAGGTTAATTTGGTGTCCGGTTTCCTACTTATGCTCAGTAAACGCATATCTGACTAGGCGCATTACCCTAATAAAATGATCGTATTCAATAGCATGAATGTTAAGCTAACACTTTTTTGACATTATGTACACTGTTACACGAGCACGAAATCCTGTAAGGACAAGAGGTTTTTAAATGGTTACAGTCTCTGATAGAGAAGAACTCATGGTAAGATGTGTTTGAAAATGGTTTCATATTATGTTCCGAAAAACTTTCATTGATACAGTCGGTAGTACTTCGTAAATATAGTAAATGGCTTTTTTAAATAATGTATGAATGTATGAATTTTTTTAATTAAGATTTCACTATTACTAACATAAGGAGTAAAAAAATTGGGATTGCTGGTTAGGAAGAACTTTTGGAGGTCGATGAGGATAGATGAGGATTTTATAGATTTAATAAGGAGTCGTCAATACGTGTGTGATGAAATTTGGCGTAAGAAGTCTGTGGGAAGATTTTTGGTGCATAAACTCGGTCTTAAGTTTATACTCATCACTGCCTACAAAGTAGAACGATTTAGGGTCAAATTTAAGTAAAAATGTTACCCCAGAAATGGACTTTTGAAGGTTGGATTTCATGAATTTGGCATAGGTAAGTATTTTTCATACAGAAATAGGATGCAGAAATTCTGAGAAGAGCGAGTTTTATGCCAGTGATCATTTCGTCCATGAAGATGAATTTAGAAGTTAGCGTAACATCTGGTGAGTGGTAGAAAGATGAAAAGCGTTTGGAAAGACTGATAACTGCTATGTTCTTCTTTACTTCCTTTTTCCGACATTACTAAATAATATACATATACATATATTCTCATCATATGGATAATTAAATATCTTTTTTTATTTTATACTAACAAACGTAACTACATAATAATCTGTGATAACAATAACAACACGATAAATTTTTAAATAGGGAATTCCTTTTTTCGAACATTAGTATTACCTGAATATTTGAAAGTAATATTGTCACTATTGTCACATAAAAGCATCTAAAAGAGTATTAAATTCAGATTATATTCAGTGTTAGTATCATGCTTCCATTAAGATGCTTTCTTTCCTCCCTGCATATTAATTTGCTTTTGTTTTCTGTTGAAAATCAAAATATAATAAGGCAGCTTTAAAAATATATATACTAACTATAACTGAAGATTGAACATAGTAAGCATAATGAGCGAATATTGGTAGAATAAATTAATATGACGTGAAATTAGAAGTTTTGTATAAAATCGCGTATATTATGCGAACTATATTATATTTTAAATTAAATATAATATAAATATAAACTGAAATTATTTCTTTGATTATCTGTTATTACTATGTTCAATGTGCCGCAAAAACCTCATATCGTCGTACATCAGACTAGAACAGTGCCGGAGACTATTAAAGAAAGATTTAGAGATTTAATATGTGGGATGTATCCTAGTAAAATGAGGTTCGTCGCGGAAGTAAGATTGACTCAATTAAAGTAATCACCGTTATCACTTGGCCATTAAAAGGCTTAAAAGTGGCAGTCGAATGTCGGTTCGCAAGCGTCAGCCTCTCGTGTATCTGAAGCTTTGGATCCATTCCGAGTCTGCTTGGCTTAGCCAAAGGATCCGCAGTCAAACATCCTGCCAGACATTGGGACTAACTTCTGAATATATTACCACTAGCACCACCGTCACACCAATGCTGCCACCCTTTATGGCCCGTCTCACATAAATTAAGCAGATATCTCCTTAATACGTGCCTGCCACTCTTTGCCAAGATTGTATCTCTTAACTTTGTCCTTTTCTCTTTCAATCTGTTTCTCTCTTTCGCGTGATTAGTGACGATTACAAAAATTCAATGGAAACGAAAGACGGCTGCCCTTAATCGTAAATTAATATAAGTTTTGTAGATTTCTTTAATATATTTTCTGTTCTTGATAAAATAACCCTTTCATTCGTATTGCAGATTGTATTGTGTTGTGCTTGAAAACTTTACTTTAAAGTCGCTATTTACTCGTTTTGAATTTAAATATATTAATATTCCCATCTGTAAGATAATCTTAGGCCAATTTAGGTTTAATTTATTTCTATATTTAAGTTTTAATATTTAATATTCTGTTACGTATAACTTTAATAATAATAATAATTAATTTATGGTAAAATAAAATTATATTTGAAGAAAATCACATAGTTTACATTTAAACTAAGTAATTACCTTTAAATTAATAAATGACACGTATATCTATGTACATATACCAATATTTTACAATTTATTTTTAAACATCTTTATATTTTGCTTGTTTATATAGTTTCGTAATCTACAAATACTACTTCTACTATATACGTAACTAATTTGAACAGGGAAATTATTATCCCTAAATAGGATATACTTATAATTAGTTGATGAAACAACATATCTGAAACTTTTTTAATAAGGTATTTTGATAAAGCTGGACAATATTTATGCGAGGCGTCAGCTTGAGATTAGCTTCGTATTTGTAAATAGATTTGGTTAGATTTTTGTGTACTCAGGAATTAAGTCGGGAAGCAAGTATCATTATTAAAACGTATTTTGCAATAATAATGCCCTAAGCAAAGTCATTCTTTAGGTATTTATTAATTAAGAAAGTAGCAATGATATGTTCAATGAGAGATCATTAATTTCAGTTCAGTATAAATAAAATATGCATCTGGAGTAGAAAGTGATAACGGAAGAGCAGTGTAAATATAGCTTGATCTTTAGGTAGTCCATGATATGTTCTCATAAAGTTTAAAGCAGAAATAGAACTATGATAGTAGTCGTAATTTTCTGTGACGCTGATGAAGCAAAAATTGAAAAACGAAGAATAATAACTGGAAATTATTACGAAATAATTTTAAAATACCATACGGGGCTCTGAAAATTATAGAGTATAGAAGATTTATCAGTGCCCTTCTTCCAGAAGATAATACGATGGTTGGCTTCAATAAAAACAATATTATTTGATCTAGAAAGCGCGTGTCCCATACATGAGAAAAGGTGACAATCGGACTGGGCTAGATCTGGAAAGTATGGCGGGTGCAATATTATGTTCCATGCAAGTGCTTTCAAAGCTTCCTTGACCGATTCTTCTGTATGAGACGGCGCGTTATCGTGCTGTAAAATCACTTTGCTGTGTCTTCGGGCCCGTTCTGGAGGTTTTTCTGTCCATGAATGATTCAAATTGATAATTTGTTGTCGATATTAATTGCTTCACCAGATTTCAATAGGTTCGTAATACAGCACGCCACTCTGGTACCAAGAAACGCAGAGCATTGTCTTGCGACCAAAACGATTTGGCCTTGGAGTCGATAGGCCGACTTCGCCAGCCGATAACCATGACTTTTGCGCTTAAGGTTTTCGAAATAAATCCATTTTCCATCATCCGTCACTGTTCGATGCAAAAATGAATTCTAATCTTAGCTTTTAAGCAGCATTTCATAGACGATTTTTCAATTTTCCATTTGCCTGTCATTCAATTTATGTAGCACCCATTTGCCCATCTTTTCGATTTTTCCCATTGCTCGTAATCCGTAGCTATTCGATTCTTGGGCCACGTTTAACGCTTCTGCAAATTGTTTTGTTTGGGTTGGGTCTTAGTCCAGTAACTCCTGCAGTTTCACATCTTTAAACTTTTTCGGTCTACGAGAACGTTCTTTGTTTTTCGCATTGAAATCATCACTTTTGAATTGTCGAAACTGAGCCTCACATGTTTTTTGGTTGAAGAATGCTCACCGTAAGGTTCTGCCAGCAAACGATGACTTTCAGTCGCTTTTTCTTTTGATTCAATACGAAAACTAATGCTTGCCGTAAATGCACTTTTCAGGCATGAAACTCGACATATTCAAGGAGGTATAAATCTATGAGTGTTACTTTCGCAAAATATAACATGTGTGGCTTTAAAGCTTGATATCAGTAGAAGAAAATGACATTTGTGTCAAATCATAACATTGCATACTTAAGCCTAGCGATATCTGGTAGAAAAACCGGTAATGACTTTCCGGTGCACTTGGTATATTATAACAAAGCGGAAATTAATGAAAAAATCATGGTTGTCGATGAGGAATCGACTCCAGCCTTCCATTTACCAGGTGGGTGCTCTGTTATTGAGCTACCAAGAACTGTGAGATTCGATTCTTTAATCGCAACATAAATTTCGTTATGGAAACAGCTCTTTTTATTATTATTGTAATGAACTATTCCGAACTCAATCATTTCCATTCTCATTCGTATCACATTTTTAATAAAGGATTAATACCATAATCAAAATGTAATAGATAAAATAATTAAATGCACTTCACGACATAAATTAAAAAACTCATAATTTTCTACTTATTACATAGTAAGTCAAAAATTAGTGAAAAAAATCATGCTCTTTTGTTTTCAATAATTTCTACCTTTATTATAATGACGCAATAAATAGAAAGTTACAAATTTCATCAATTTACATCATGAAATGTACGTAAGTGTACATATATACGCAATTGCAGAAGCATTTAATAATAATACTTACAGCGGACTTTCAATTAAAGATATGTTTCCATAATGAGATTTATGGCGTAATTAAGAGTCGAATCTTACAATCTTTGGTAGCTCGATCGTAGTGCATTCCTCCGGAAAGCGTACAACCGGAGTTCGATTCTTTACTGAAGAGCATTACTTTTTCATTTTAATGTAATACATGTTAATATAATAATTCACTTAATTATAACGATGTAATAAGCAGAAAATTACAAGTTTATGTATTAAAGCAATTCGATTATAGTAAACAGATGAAGTGAAACGTTCTGTAGTAGAGTAACTAGAACAAAAGAGTATTAATATCTATCAGAATGATTTAGAAAATTGTTTATCTTACAGGAAGTACGTGGTGAAAAATAACATCTTGAACTTCTTCTGCATATTTTCCTTGTAAATTCTCTACACAGTGAATAACCCTCTATTACGAAGTACTTATAATACCAATTTTGTCCTCAAAGCGAAGGCGTAATGATATTAGTTTAGTTTATTGTACATTTCCCCAATAATACTTACTACACTAAATCTAGAAATTCCATCCCCTGTACCTATCTGTACATATCCGGAGCAAATCTATAGCTGTATGTATCTATTTGCTGACTTGTCGTTGTTGATCATTCCTAACACCCTATTGTAAAATATGTTATTAAGGTTCTATGTTATATTTGCCAATTTTATTCAAGAATTTTGTTATAGGTGCGTGGCCCGTAAGGTATCCTATCACTACTTTACGCATGCTTCTGTTCAATATAAGCAATTCCCCAGACTTTTTACGGTTTGGCTCAAGGATAAAATCCTTGCCATATTCGTGCTCGGGTCCATTTTCCTAGTACGTTCTACATTGAATTTGAAAATTTAGTCCATCCGCTTGCTCGCTTCCATATAGTATAATAGATTCTGGTCCAATATGTAGTTGGTATAGTCCTTGCCCAGCAAGTTGAAAGATTTTTTCGTTCGCTGTGCGTCTCTAGTGTCTCAGTACCCATAGTAGTTTTACTATATTCTACTATGCTACGTCTCCGAGTTCTTCACATTCTCATTCTAAACCGGATATGATTTTCGAGCTCGTCAAAGATATATTTTAAGTAGTTCTGCTAAAATATCGGACATAGACGTGGGTTATCTTCATGACCGTTTTGTAGAAATCAATTTTAGAAATTTATATCTACCTATTCAAGAACGGATTTTTCCTAATAGCTTTTATTTAGTTTATAATATACACTAATATGTCTGAGTAAAATATACACAAACTGTACATGTATATTACAGTTGATATGGCCTAAGAATTTACTATTTTGAGTTTATTTGAATTTAAAATGTTTGATTTTTTGAATTTATATCTTCAGATGCTTCAATGTTCATTACCGATTTTTAAATTTTACCAGTATGAAATATTATACACACATTTGATTGTTTTATAAAACAATTTTGTTCGAAGTTTTAAAATATTTTAAATTTTGTATTCATATGTGTAATAATTGCTATTCAAAAACTTAATTTAATAATAAGTTAATAAAAATATCTAAATACCATTTTCGCTAATAAAAAATGTTCTCTTTGTAATATTTAGTAACAAATACCATTTATAAATAATTTAGAAAGCTTCCGTGTTTTGTAAAAATTTATTATTAATTTAATTAACATTAATTGTGTAAGACATTTGATTTGAGAAAAGCTTGTGTAACGACAAAAGATATCTGTTGTAACTTTTAATATAAATGTTATATTTGGTATGTGGTAGATTGTCAGCTCAAGTCAAAATGAAAACGTTTACCGTAGCGGACTTTGCATATGCAGTACACTGGTTGGTAAGTAATATATACATACGGGTATAACGTATGTATGTACAAAGCTCCATCGACGTAGAAGAGCCGTTCGTAGCCGGAGCAGAGTGCGAGAGTAGAGTAACAGAATAATATGGGCAACAGGTCGTAGCGGATGCACTGTTTGCGCAACCATCCATCAATGTTCCTGATCCTGGGTTGACTATGGAAGAGAAACGGATGCGAATTTACTACGTATTTGAGTGTTTGTATTGTTGAATCACTGACTCGTGTCGGTGCTCCATTTATCAGATTTATCACACATACACATACAGCTTTTTGAATTTCGAACCAGTTCACAAAACACCAGATTATTAGTGGGCCCTTTTAAACACTTTATTCGATATAATTTCATGTCACGATTTTGAAATTGGTCAATTGATTCTTGCTTTTGCCGTTGTTATTCGCCAGTCATTGGCTTCATGCTCGAAAATTAGTTGCGTAAATATATGCAATCACATTACAGATAAAGAACAATTTTATCATTTACGATAAGCTAATGAATAAATTTGAAAATTTGAGAAAATATTTCTGTAATGATTTTATATAGTACAATAGATAAATTTATACTCAAATAAAATGTACTTTTATATAAAATTGTCAAAAATACAGAAATACTTATGCTGCAATAAGGAATAAACTACGAACATAAAATATCTAAGAAATTACCTTCATATGAATCCTTTGAATCTTGTGTATTCTTTTATGATTGGTAACACACGTACGCCCATTTTATTTCAACGTACATGGTTAATTCTTAGTAGAGTACTAAAGTTATATTTTACAAAAGTTCAAAGTGCATTTAATACCATTTTCAGAATTGTCATTTGCTGTCGAAAAAAACTGAAAATTGCTGAATTCATTAGTTTTACATATCTTCGTAACCTTTAAAGTTCGAACAAAACTTAAAATGACGTCTGGTACATATTTTACGCAGAATTAAATAATCTCAATTAAAAATTCATTGATTTCCATTATATAACACAAATGTATAGTACTTCCAATGGCAATCATAGTTGGCTATGACATGACTTCATTAAAAAGCTTAATCTTTTCCGATTTCATAGATATCGGATTTATTATAGTTACCTTTTTTAGATTTTCTTATTATAGAGGAAATTATTCAATTACTATTACTAATTAAGAAATTAATAAGAAAATAAACTTTGAAAAACTATTTTGATTCCGAAAAAGTAAAGAGAACAAAAAAGATAAATACAACGACAGTAAAATTGATCGGCGAATTTAAAAAAATATTTTATTAACGAAATAAAGAAACGAATGAGCAGGTAGTAGCTAAATAAATGCTTAAAATTACCACCATCATTCCGTACATACATTTCACACCTTCTCAGGATTTGGGAATTAAACCCAGAGGACGGATGTTTCTTATAGATGTCGGAATATTCATTTCTAGCTTCCCAACATTGTTGAGTTTGTTTTTATGTACTTTTTCTAGAGGGCACCACGTAAGAAGGAATCTAGTGGCATAATGTCTTAAGATCTTACCAATCAGAGGAGAGTATCTGCTTTTCTAAGTATGAGTAGATGCATAGTCATCTTGAAAGCATCTGAAACTTTGAATTAAACAGTGCTAATTCATCTAGCATATCTTCCAGCTCCTTACACAGAAGGTGTAAATATTATTCTCCATTAAAACTGTGGGTCTAATATTTTCTTACCAGAAATGACACACCACACATTAATACCAAAAACACGTTGATTTGCCAATCCACAGTAATGTGGAAATTATCTTGAGACCCACGAACATTATTACGTCTACTAAATATTCCATTGGTAAATGTAGTTTTGTCTGTATGAAGAATTAACGGATTATTGTTTGCTTCTCCTAAAAACCATCAAGCAGTCTTCTTCTTTCTTGATCTAGAATATTTGTTAAAATAATTTTAGCTGCTGTCTGCTCTTTCGTTCATTTCGTTTATAGAATATTTTTTTTAATTTTACAGTTTTATTACTGCTAATGGCTATTACATTATGCTATTATATACCATATATATATATACGTTTTCAAAGGCTACCTGTCCATTATTTCCTCAATTAGTGATAAGAATTTAATTATTACGACTACAATAAAAAATCTAAAGAAAATGACCATGCCGAAACATGTGTTGATAACGCTGCATTGACTATATTTTAAAATTAAACGAGACTTTTCTGTGGAAACAGCACATTCGCTCGCAATATCATAATTAGCTGTCGGCCTGTAGTTTATAAAGCCATAATCCTTTCTTGATCTTCTGGTTTGAATGTTTTTCAATTGATATGATTTTGTAATGATGAACATGGGAACGGGGAATATGGGACGAATAAGCAAAACGAATGGAGGTAGAATGAAGAGAGGGACCATGACGCGAGAAAAGATGACGGAAGGGAAACTGAGAAGAAGAAATAGAAGAGAGGGAACATCGTTAGGGATATGGAACGTTAGGAGTATTGCGGGTAAGGAGATAGAGATGGTGGGGGAGCTGGGGAAAATGAAAGTTGATATACTGGGGGCAACAGAAACGAAGAAGAAGGGAAGGGGCATGGAAAAGATAAAGGAGAGCTACTGGATGTGGTGGTCAGGAGTGGATCAAACGACGGTAGCACAAGCGGGGGTAGCGATAATAGTAAGGCCAAACTATAAAAACAGCATTGTAGATGTTAAAATGGTGAATGAAAGAATTATGGAATTGGAAATATTACACAAACAAGAAAAGTACTATTTTATAGTAACTTATGCACCAAGCGGAAATGCATTAAATGAAGAGAAAAACTTATTTTTTGAAAAACTACTAGAGACAATAGATAATACAGAGACTAATAATATAGTAGTAATGGGAGACCTAAATGGTAGAGTGGGAAGAAATAATCAAGAAATAGAAAGGTGGCTGGGCCGGGAGGGGGAAGATATACTGAATGATAACGGGACACGAATCATTAACTTGAGAGATGGCTACAATACAAACAAAGTTTAATAAGGGCAGCGAAGGAAAGCTGTGGGGATACAAAAATAAGTAATGGTCCGAGAAAAAGAACAGCCTGGTGGACAGAAGAAATACAAAGAATTGTGAAAGATAAGAAACAAATGTGGAAGGGATACCTGACAAATGGATCGCAGAAAAACTATGACGAATACAAGCGGAAACGAATAGAATCTAGAAAGGCAATAAAGGAGAGTAAAGATAAAACATGGATAGACTTCGGTAACAAACTACCAAAAGCGTTTAAAGAAAATCAGAAGCTGTTTTATAATGCACTTAAACAAATGAGAAGGCCGAGAGCGAATACGTTGAGGAATGTGAGGGATAGAAGTGGAAAGGTACTTACAAAAGAAGAGGATATTATGGGAAGATGGAGAGAATACTTCGAGGAACTATTGGAGGAGGACGAAACAGACGTTCTGGGAGACTACCAAAATAAGGAACAGCAAGATATGACACAGGAAGAGAGTGGACAGACAGAAATAATAAGGGAGGAAGAATTAATAGAAGCAGTATGGAGGATGAAGATGGGAAGAGCACCGGGACATGATGAAATCACGACAGAAATGATAAAATATATGAACCAGGAGAGAAGACAAGAACTTTTGGAAATTATGAATCAGGCAATAATGGAACAGAAAGTGCCTTCAGATTGGTAGATAGGCATTATAACACCGATATACAAAAAGGGGAACAGCATGAACTGCGCAAACTTTAGAGGTATAACGCTTGGTAGCGTGATCGGAAAAATATATGCCAGAATATTGGATCATAGACTTAGAAGTAGTTTAGAGAACGAGCTGGAGGAGAGCCAAAGTGGGTTTAGAAAGGAAAGAGGAACAAACAACCAGATACTTGTCCTCAGACTACTGTCAAAGAGGGCGGTTAGATCTGGAGGACGGATACATGTCTGTTTTATTGACGTGGAGAGGGCATTTGACAGAGTGAGAAGAGAGAATGTTTGGAGAATATTAAGGAATAGGGGAATAGAAAGGGGGCTAATACAAAACATACAAAGTCTCTACGAAAAAAGTGAGAGTTACATAAGAATAAGAAATGGAAAATTCAAACCATTTGCTAACAAAATTGGACTGAGACAGGGCTGCATTCTAAGCCCATTGCCTTTTAACTTGGTTCTAGCCGAAGCAATTAAGCAGAGTAGAGATAGACTGAAAGTATACCCAGTGGGATACTGGAGATTAAAATGCGTACGCTTGACGGAACTATGTAATGCGGATGACACGGTAATAATAGGGGGAACAGAGAAACAGCTGCAAAGAAATGTTACTATTATTAACGAAGAACTGAAGAAACTAAATATAAAAATAAATAAACAAAAAACTAAAACAATGATAATTGGAACACGGAAGGAGAAGCACAGAATACAGATAGATAGCGAAATAATAGAGCATGTGGATAGATTCACGTACTTAGGCGTGATAATAAACAAGGAAGGGACGAAATAAATGAAAGAATAGCAAAGACAGGTAGGTTATATAACAGCATAAAGAACAGCTTCTTAAGCAAGAAGGAAATACCAAGGCAGGTAAAAACGGAAATAATTAGAAAAGTTGTAAAACCGACAATGACATACGCGTGCGAATCTTGGACAACAACACAGAGGCAGAGTAGTAGACTTATAAGCACAGAGATGAGATTCCTGAGAAAAATTGAGGGGAAAACGAGAATGGATAAAATTAGGAACCAGGTATTTAAGGAAATTAAACATAATCCCAATAGAAACGACGATAGAACAGGTCAGCTAAGATGGTTAGGTTATATAATGAGAAGAGGCGAGGAGAGGTTGATTAGACAGGTGCTTCGGGCCATTGAGATTGGAAAGAGGAAGAGGGGTAGACCGAGAAGAACGTGGAGGGATGAAGTGAGGGCGGCGGCGGAGAAAAGGGGAGTAGGATGGGAGAACATAAAAGCTTTGGTGAGCAACAGAGGAAAGTGGAGGGAGATATGGAGAGGGGAAGCGGAGGACTCGACTCCAGCATGACTCGACACTGAAAGGTATAAGAGTCTATAGGATTAAGTAAGTAAGTAAGTATGGTTTTGTAAATAATCCATACTCTTTCAAATTTTCTTGTAAAAGAACCTTTAATCCTTTGCATATCTAAATATATCGTTGACAGTATATTTCGCTAGTCAGCATTATTTCTATTATACAATATAATATAATAATAAAAAAGCATTCAAATTTTTTCTTTATTTGGATAATTTTTTGGACGAACATTTTACGGAAAGAAAAATGACCCTAGTACAGTAAACTATCTGATGGAAATTAAATTTATTTTACAATTGTAGTTGCTTAATTGTGTTCATTAATCAATTAGTAGTAATGATTGAAATATTTTCGCTACAATAAAATATCTAAATAAAGAAAACCATATTAAATCACGTATCTATGAAATCAATAAAGATGAAGTTATAGACAACTATGATTGGCATTTAGAAAAATATGCTTGTGTTATATCTTGAAAACCATGTACAACTCAATCTCGCCAACTCATGGCACAGTTTTTAATCGAGTTTATACAATTATACGTAAAAATATGTACCACGTGCTATTTTTAGTTATTCTATCTTCATCTCCACAGTACTGCTAATATAACCGATCCTGTGTTTTCAACTCTAAAAAAGTTACGCATATACGTAAAAAGAAAACCCAGTAGATTATCCTAAAATTAAAAATGTTACTTACTTTTTATTACTGCTTTTATTCCTGAAATAAAATTAACCAAACTTTTAAAATTTCTAGGATAAATTTGTGATTTAAATAATTTCAAGAAAATTTTGGAATTAGTTTAGAGATTTCGGCTTCTGTCGGCTACTCTCTACTTCATTATCCTCCATAAATTCTTAATAAAATCCAGATATAGAAAATTTTTATTCTTTAAGCAGAAGTGAGAATAATCACTCCTTTTTAGAGTTTTTGGAAATCATAGATCTTTACACCACGTAAAATGTTTTGAAGAGATAGAAACAAGTGAAGGTGCTGTAACGGTCCATTCAGATGGACACCTTTACCCGCAAGATGTTTTGACGAGAACAAAACAAGTGAAAATCTAAAAGCGCGAAATTGGAGAGTATGATGGGTGGAGCAACATATCCTATTCAAAAACATGTAATGTGTTTGATCAAACTTTCGTGTGGTTTCACATTATTCCGAACAAATACCACTCCTTTACAATTAGCGAGCTCTGAATGTTTCTGGAAAATAGATTCGTTCAAACTTTCCACTTGTCGATAGTATCCGCTTCAAATAGTTATTTCGTTTCTTGGTAGAAGCTTGAAAAATACGACATTTTTAAAATCCCATCACACTGAAAGTATAATCTTTCTGGTGTTGTCAAAGACGATAAGAAAAATTGAAATATTCTTCAACGTCCGCACCCTAGTTTCCCAAGTGGTTATGAATGCTTGAATCTCTCGTGTCGTATGCTGTGGATTTGGTTCGGTTAGTGTTTTCATTTTGTTGCTTTTAACCTAAGTCGGGCTCTCTTACCGAGAAGCGTCCTGAAGATTAAAATCAGCAGTATTTCGATACTGGCATTGACACTTTGAAGAGTGCTTCATTCAGCACTCTTTGAAGTAATGCATAAGGAATTAACTAGTCAGTTTTATCGTCATCTTAATGCCAAAGATGTATGTATTTCTATAACTAATTTCAAAAGTCGAAGTCTTTTATAGGCTAGAAAGTCTTGAATTATATCACAAAATTTAATAGGAAAAATCAGAGAGTCGCACTGTGTATTGAAATGTATTAATTTTTTAACTGAAGCATTCGTATTTAGTTATTTGTCAAGACAACCTAACCTAATCCGTCTACGATGCAACTCTACATATTTGCATATTAAGTCAACTTACATTTGAAAAAGAAAAATTTTTCGACAGTTCGTATTTATAGTACGAGTATATACTTAATAACATATCGTAAAATATTATTATCATTTCAGAAGAAACTCACTCAACGGAAAATGAACTGTACATAATATGAATTAAGAAAAAAATAACACTATTGCATACATGTAATACACCAACATTCCGCAGTTGTGTTTACCTTTGCATTTGAACTGTAAGCGGTCCTCGACGCGAAACGGTTGCCCATCGGGACGCTGACAAGTGGTCAGAATAATATAACAACGTATCTGTTGACATCTATTCATTCAAACTGATGATAATTAGAAATACCACAATGCTCGATGTCCTGTGCAATATTATCCTTCGTCCGTACTCGTAGCCACCACTACTGTTATACCGCAGTCCCTGACAATGATTATTGTTTATGATGTATGTTATCCGTGATGATTTTAATTTAATGCACAAATATGTAGCAGAATATTCTCATTTTAAATCAACATAGTCAGATGCCTTGATGGATTTATAACTATAATAGATGATGTTTAATACAATAACAGTTGATTATGCCATGTATTTCATTATGTTTAATGACTTTTGGCATACATGAATGAAAAAAAATACAAATGAAAGCAAATGATTTTTCTTGATATTAATCGCGTGCTATTAAACAACGAGAATTATGATAATATAAGTAACTACATAGAAAACGGGATCTCAAACAAATTTTTACATTGAAATTTATATTTCATTTATCATAGAGATAACTAATATTTTAAGTTACCAAGTGAGAAATAAACTTGTATTCGATACAAACATAGATTACTTCATAGGTCATTTAAATTAAATTTGATTACACGGTACATATTTCTATTAAATATATATACAAAAATTAATTTTTCAAATATTATTACTCTAATTCATCAAATCACAATTTACTGGGACTTTTACAATGCTTAATATCTTAATTATTGTTGCTACTATTTTGGTTTGGTGAATGAGTTTGATTGAGGTGACTACTATACTACGTAGTATAGTCACCTCAATCAAATTCATTGTACTTATATTATCATTTACAGATATGGTTAGTTATGGTTATGAATTTCATATACTTGATATATTTCTTTCTCGACTAAAATGTATTATACAAGAATAAAATAATAGTAGCAAATAAGCATATTAATCAAGCATATATCTCTTTTACATAATTGGCATAATTAATCCATTGTTAACAAATCATGATCTCATGCTTGTACTTTTTATTTAAGAACATAATAAACTATTGCGTTGAGTGAGAAATTGTAAAAGGATAACTTTAAGATCTCACAAGCTATCGAGTTTGTACTTTCCACAATAATCAACAAAAATAAGCAGATAATATAACAAGTAATGACCTTTATAAGAACAAGAAACAAGATGGTGAATAGAATAGCTAATGTTGCTATAGTCAGGGTCCGATAACATCGAACTCTAATGAATATACATTTATTCCTTAACTACAAATATATAAATATAGTCTTATAAAATCCTGTACTGTTCTAACGTGCGAACAGACTTTACATATACATAGGAAAATTTATCAGATTAGGCAAGCCTATGTAGAGGAAACTATGATGGGGTAGCCATAAATAAATACGTATTACAGATTACATCAAATATTTGGTTACACACAGTCTATATGTGTGTGTAAAGATGTGCAATATTCAGTTGATTCTTTAGAAATATATTAAGTACATTTTACAATAACGTTACTTGATCTTGAAATATAATTGTCGCACGTGTGTTCGATGTTAATTATAAAAAATAGTACTATATGGAAACCTTTTGAAAATATAAATTTGTAAGCTCAGCTACATAGATGTGCTATTCGCATAACATTTATTTTTTATTTCACAAATATCTAATTTGAATGAGAGAGTATCGGCAAATAATTAAATTTGTGAAGAAAACTGTACATATGTATCTACAAGTTATGTATTTGGCAAAAAGTATTTGTTAATGAAAAAATATCGATGTATGGAACTCGTGTCTACAAATATCAACAAACGCAACGGTATAAAACTCATATGTATTCAAGTTTGTCTCTTCTACTTTTCGGCAACACATATGTATAAATTTACTAAATAAATATATATCTCCCACTTCTCTCCTTCTTTAAGTAAACTTACCTACTATAGTGAATTCCCTAATTATTGATCCATAATGTAAACGATTTAGAGAACCGCCAAGATAGTTCATAATCTAGCTAGTAATTTCATTAAATTTTTCAGAGTTTATTGAATTATGTATTATCAAAATTTAATCACAATTAAAACCATTATTGCCATATGGGTTTTAAGCAAATTATTTACGGATTAAATGCATTTGCAAGATGGTTACTTAAACAAATATTACTAGTACTGAATCTTTCTAAGACCATGGTTTTACTCTGTAACTTTATTACTTTGTAATAAGTGTCGGTATGATTCGAAAAATTGCAAATATTAGGCGAATTTGCTTGTTACTTAGAATCTGATTTTCACATATGATCTAAGAAGCTAATAATTTTTTTTTGGTTGATAAAAAGATATTAGTTCACTTAAGTAACTAGAAATATTTTAATTTTATCAACGAAAAAGGAAAAAAAATTTTAAGAGAAATTCCAAATTTATCGACTATATCCCCTACACATCCCAAATGAAAAAGCGTGAATGAACAACCAACAAATAATCAAATTGGTATAAATGCCAAATGAAAAAAATAATAAGTTAAACACGTAAATCAAATATTAATTAAAATAACATAATTAGGACACCAATAACTGAAAAAGGAGGAATAATAAAATTCAAAAAAAAAGTAAGATAAAATTTAGCTCAAACCAATGAGTTATTAGTGGCTGATAAACTAACTTGAATATAAGCAGTTTAGTATTAATATCGAATTACAATTTGTTGATATAATATCTTTATTTGTAGAAGGAAGAAAGTAGACTTACTAAATAAGTAAAATAATACATTGTATATGTATGAGAGAGATACGTCCATTTCTCGGACAGAAGTGAAGAACATTTATATCACTTTAACCGCCATTGGACATCTGTTGACTAAGCAAATAGCGAAGTGTGTATATAAATGGCTAATTATGAAAAACAAAGTAATGAAAACTACTACTAATAAAAAACTGACTACAACAATCGTTCCGCTCAATTTCAGTGCTCATTAGATAGCTTGAGTTTGTCGATAATTTTAGGCACTATGAAAACATTACAAAGTAGTGAGAGTTAACTATACGTCCATTTCTCAGATAGAAATGAGAGCATTTTGAATAAACTCATTCTCTTTACAAAAACGAAAATATTTGGTCCTCATCTTGAAATTCTTATAATTTAGTCCAGTAATTATATCGTAAATTTTTTATTAAAGTAAAAGAATTTGACAGTGTATCTTTATTTTTATTTTATTAATTATTGGTTAATTCGAGTTACGAAAAAATTACAAAATTTGCGAAATAGTTTGTTAACTAAAGAAATTCCTTTTTTCACAGCTCAAGTGGTTGTAAATAATAAACAGAATAAAAGACAAGTATTATATTGCAATATAAACTAATACTACAACGTTAATTAATTTAATTATTAATTAATGATTCTTGTTTGCAAAAGAGGGTAAAGTTATTCTGTACTAGCGCTACAATATGCTTCGCGGAAGCTGGGATTAGCTACCGCAGGTTAAAAAGCAATAGTTCTTCCTCAAACAAGTCCTCACAAAGAAATATGAAAACCACAAATTCGGTATCTTTTGGTGACCCAATATAAAAAAAAATTAATCTGAGGGGTTCTAGTTTATTTACGTAGGATATAAAACTAGCCAACTCACAAAGTAAAGATACTCACTGTGCAACAAATCATTCGACTTCTTTAACTCTTAAAATCCCACTTAAGTGTTTCTAATTAAAGCTTCAGTTAATAGTCGAGCATTGAAATACCGTGTCGATTGGTCTCCATACGGGAAGTTTGTATCGAGTATACACGGAAGAATAAAGTCACTCATAAGGTCTCATAAAACCGCAGGTAATTCAAATACACAGAGAACAGTGACAAATAACAATGATAGATAACTGGTGAAAGTTATTAACTTGTTAACTCTGAGAGTTAATTGTAATATAAATGCACAAATTGTAAAATGTAAATTAACTAACTAAAAAAGAAAAAGAAAAGGAATATACTAAAAAAAAGTATATTTTACCATGGAAGGCAACACACAGAGTACAAAATATATAAACGAAGGTGTACACCACACTAACAGGAGCCAGAAATAAGCAGAAATAGTAACTAAGGACGGTGTTGAGATGGCAAAAGGGAAAGAATACAACATGAATATAGTTACTAAAGGCAATTTAATGTTATGGTTAATCTAGTGGAAGGAACTTAAGGTACATAAAGTAACATGCTTTTCTAGCAATTATCAAATAAAGGGATTAAAGAACGAACATGTCTAATAAATTAACAATTTTAAGGACAAAACAAAGAATATCAAACACCTTAAGATAAATTAATTCGCAATCACAAATAGAAGCAGGAGTCATTCAGCGCAGTAGCAAGGCATAAAAATAAAAGCAAAGCATGTAAGTACTATTATAAATGAAACAACTTTTACTCGAGCAGTTTCATATGAAGATTCGTATTCGAATCGAATTGCCAAAAACAAATATCATGGACAGTGATTTAAAACTTCTGTCTGCGAATTGTTTCCGGTTTCAGCACAAGATTGTTATTTGAATGGTAATGTGTGCCTTTCACATCTTACTACTTCATATTATTCATTTAATTTTTATCCCATTGTTTTTGTATAGTATTACCATTTAATTTATCTATCTGGTTCAACTGTTACATAATTGTACATAATTTAAGTTATTATTAGGGTTGCTCCCTTGTGATTAAATACTATAACTTTGGGGTGTGTAGGAAGAATAATTTTGGTATATCCAGTTAACGTACGCATCCTTTGGTTTCCAATACTTTTGTCAATTTCATTTTCTTTAATTACGTAAATATATTTTGCACAAAAATTCCTTTTTGAAAATAGACTATCATTACTGCCTCTGACTGGAAATTGAAATGAAGGAGAAAAGGGAAAAAAATATGAACAACTTGGCTTTCACAATTATTAAATAGTAAATACAATATTTGCATAAACTAATGGCACTTTGTTGGTCAAGACATTGATGTGGCTTTAGAGTTACTATCTGAAGTTAATTGCTTCTTGCGAACTAATAGTTTATTTTCAGAAATTGGCAATGTCAAATTTTTATTTTAAATTAAAAAATTAATTATAACACAATATACAAAGGGTACTAGGAAAGTTTTGCAATATAAGGCAACAATGCCGCGCCATGCCAATAGGCTCAGTTATTCATTAGCAGTGAGAGTGTAAAGTGCTTGCGATGGCATCGTGGTCAGGAAATGAGATAAGAGCAGTTTTGCGTTATAATTTCGTGAGTGGTTTAAACATAGACCAGTGCTTCGAAGAAATGACTCTTGCATTAGGTGATGTTTGTCAACATCACACAACGATATTCAGGTGATAGGATGGAGGATGTTGAGAGGCCGGGACGGCCAGGAACGTCAGTTACGGAGGAAAACGTTACTACTGTGAGGGAAATGCTTGGCGAGGACAGGCGTGTGACCTACCAACAGATAGAGGGTATTTCAGGCCTAAATGCACCAGAAATTCTTTCGATTCTGCGTGCTTATTTGCACGGGAAGAAACTTTGTTCTCTCTGGATGTCGCATCGACTAACTGAAGAGCAGATAACACGACGTGTGACTTGGTGCCGGGAGATGCTAAAAAAGTTTAATAAGGGACAATCTCGGCATATGAATAACATCGTGATAGGTGACGAGACTTGGCTGTACTATTACGATATGCCGACCAAAGCTCAAAACAAAGTTTGGGTCTTTGATGATGAGAACACACATCCCGATCTGTAAAGAAGAAAGGGATAGCTGTATTTTTCAAGTCGAACGCGTCGCTTTGGACACGCAGAAGATAGTCACAGCTAAGTTGTATACTGAACAGTACCTGACTAAAGTCATTGGATCTATGAAGAACCTGTGGCCAAAGTCAAGAATGAACACCTGGTTCCTCTATCACGATAATGCTCCAGCTCACCGCGCCAAAGCCTGCTCCGAATATTTTACCACGACAGGATTGAAACCTCCCTACAGTCCAGATCTTGCACCCTGCGACTTTGCACTGTTCTGGCATGTGAAAATGAAGCTAAAAGGGAGGCGGTTTTCCAGTGACGAGGACCTTCTGCGGGCTTGGGACAACGAGTGTATTTTACTCCCTAGTGAAACTTGGGAGAACTGATTTAAAGATTGGTTTCGGAGGATGGAGAGGTGTATTGAGTGTAGAGGAAATTACTTTGTAATTGTTATACGAAAATCAAAAAATAAAATACATAAGAAAGCATGAACCTTCTAGAATGAAGACTGCTTGTGCGCTTTAAAATGTATAAGACACCATTAAATACGCGTAATGAAATTTAATTTATACTTAAACAAAATATTCTAATTCAAATATCTATTAACCTATATTACCATAAAATGAACAAAAAAGTTGAAATTGAACTTAATTTCTTGTCAACTCGTTACCCATCATGATTTTTTTTAAAGTTTCGAGACATATTTTGGTAACTGAGAACAAGTAATACTCGTAGATATTTTTAAAGCTTCTCACCATAATTACTCTGATCTTAATTTATAAGAATTATACAGACGTTATAATAGATAACCCACCACTATGAAACAAAAGAGATACGCTGTATTGACAAAAACTAAATTTTAATTTGGTGACATGACCGTACAATTACCAAACGTATTATATTATTCGTAAAAACTATTTTATTCTCTACATATTTTGAAATACATGGCATGCTAATCCTCTTGAATTCTTTTCAACATTTAGTCAAAGTCAATATTGTACAAACAATTATATTATTTAATTCAAATTATACCCTAATGACATATACATATGTATTATATATCCGGTGACACACTTTGTTTATTAGTCGACTTACACACTTCATTAATAAGTAAATAAGATGGGCATTAATGAGCTTTCACATGGACACACTTTTGAGTGCTTAATGCCGCTAGTTTATGTAGGCTTTATCATTTCAGTGCTCGGTGGCGAGGCAGCCGCTGACGCCAGCATGCGAGGCTTTTATTGTTGTCTGACGTTCATGTAAGTTGATGTGCTTTACTTTATAGCGAGCTTTCAGCCGGTAAACTCCTCCGTACTTAACGCTTCTCTGATAGGTGATCGCAGGTGCTGAATGTTTAGATCCCATTAGCGCCATCAGCACGTTTCGTAATGAACATGAACTATGACTACCTGGTCGTACTTACTTATTTTATAATTTCAGTCTTTTGGATAAGTTCTACAATACCCGAACAAAAATGGAGAGGGTAATGCGGAACTAATGCTAAAGAACCCAAATGATACACACATACGTACGCAAAGTGCTAATGTATTAATTTTTAATAGGAAAAGTGACACTAAGATAAAAAAGGTTTTATATTAGTCAATCGAAATCAGATCGTATTTGCTCATTGCAAAGTGTTATACTTAGCTAAAATGTATAACATTTCATAATTTTACTTAAAAAAGTTTTTAAAATTGAAATAATTTGAAATAGAGTAGATACTATAAATTAGCAATTAAAAATGATTAAGAATAACCGGCATAGACAGTAGTATCTGCTCTGCCTCTCTCATTTGAAGGTGCGTGATATGAATACTCATATAGAGGTGTCAAACATTTTCGACATCTGTGTATGAACAATGTTAACAATATCTTCGAAATTAAATAATTGAAAAGTTGTTAAGGAAATGTAGCACTATAGGGTACAAAACTGTAACGGAGCTAAATAAACTATTAAAAATGCTTCTGCAGTACCAAATCTTAAATTTTGTACAAACGTTAAATTTTGTGAGGATGAATTTATCTCCTAGGTTTCAGCTTCGCATCACTCATACTATTGAATATCTCTTCTTTGATTTGATAACCTGTCCAAAAGATGCTTCATTTTAAAATAAACAAGTGTACGAAGACTACAAAAATCTGGCCGTTCAATTAGACCGAACGAAGAAAACATCCAGAAACTGCATTATTTCGTCAAATAGCATCTGAAATTATTTTGCATATTAATTTAAGATGGTCTCAAGATTTCAAAATAAACTGGACACAGTATTGTAAAAGTGATTTAACCTTTCGTAAATTAAGTTTGCCAAGTTCACGGTGACCAAAGATGTATTGAATTGAGCAAAATTAAGTTTTTGTGTTTGCGATATCTTTTTCGTTCCCTTACTTCATTTGGCGACGCAAGGAAAACAATTCGACAGTATTGGAAACGGTCAGCCAAAGTAACAACGACTTCGGATATCCTATAAAGTTTATTCGACAAATTAATTGGTCAAGCCAATGCTGTATCAAAGCTAATTGAGCACATATTTATTGAAATAAATGTTTTGAAAAATTATAATTGGTCCGTGTTTTATTTTCAATGAAAGATTCCATTTTTTTTAACGGAAGATATACTTAAAGAACTCAAATCACTACACAATCATTTCAATGAACGAAAATAAATAATATTTTTCAGGTAATCTTTTCCGTACAATATATTCTCTAAAAATGGATAACTAGATTGCTTTGTGAGAAGAGAATGCAGTGAATTTTATATTTATGCTTGTCAAGTGAAATATATTTATATTCATAATTAAACAAGGTTAAACCAGAGTTTAGCATCACTACTTGTTTTGGTAAAATCAGATCTTCTTTCGTACACTCTGCGTAATACAAAAACATCCACTAGTTTAATGGTGTGTTTTCTTTACAATAACATAGTTAATATTGTTATTAAGTCCTCTTCTACTATTGTATGTAATATATACCGCTCAAAAAAATTAATGGATTTTCTCTATGCGTTCAAGAGATGATCGCTGGAGTATATAAATAAGCGCTTCAACACGCGCTGCGGTCGGTATCCATAAGTCATCCCTGTAATTAGTAGTAAAGATTCACTATTCTAAGTATTGCCCGAAATGAAAATACATTACTATCTACCAAGAATAGAGGCTTGGTGTGTTACTAGTCAATTGAGAGGTGAAACAATACAATAAAGCATCGCTAAAGTACAATACATTACGATCTACCAAGAATAGGGGCTTGGTGTGTTACTAGTCAATTGAGAGGTGGAACAATACAATAAAGCATCGCTAAAGTACTTTTCGTAAGTCAAAGCGTCAAAATCGCTTTTTTGAAAAATAGACGTGCTCAGCGAAGGCTACGGTATAGTCAGCCAACGTTAAGAACATCAAGAGATGGTCGGTACCAGTAGAAATTTACTTGTATCTAGAAATCATGCTTTTAATGCATTCTAAATTCCAAGTGAGTTTGCCGTTGTGTTGCCTTATAAACTCAAAGACCGTTGAATTTCATTTCTTTTAGCCCAAAGAGAACTCATAGAAGGTGGACAAATGAGCATACCAATACCAATTGGAGCTATAATGGCATCATAACAAGCAATTTCTGCTTTGATATAGACTCAGCGCATGCAATAATCCTCAAATTTTCTGGAGGTAGCGTTAATATGAGGGTAGTGTCCTAATGGTAATCACAATTAAATACGGACATATTGTTATGATATAATTGGAAAGAGTAATACTCTTTTATCGCTTAAAATTTCAACGAAACTTTAATAAAATATAAGTAAGATACTAAAGTAGACCACTTACATTTTTTTTAAATTATCCTAAACGAATATATAGTCGGCGATTTAGCTTTTGACGGTACAGACCGGATACGGAATTTGTTTCGCGCGGGTTTTTGCCGTAGTTTTCAGGTGCGACACTGTTTAGTTATCTACTGATGATGTAAACTTAGTTGCCACGTATACAGAATACGAAAATTAATGTGGGGAAGGGCTATCAATCAACCTTAAGTGACTAGATCTAAGCGGTTTTCTTTATTGAAAGAACGTAGTACAGATGAATATATTACATACAACAAGTATTTGCTTGCCCAAACTTCTCGTATCTGAAACATCCTATGCTCCTCAATTTACTATAACTACTATACCTTATGTTTGATAGACAAGAAAACAATAGAAGCTTGTTTTTGTAGCTGGTCGGAAGATGAAGCAAAGAGAGGTGCTAATAAATTTCTGATTTTACAAAATAGAACCTATGGATATAGATATTATCGTAATAATCTACCCGTTCGTGGTCATTCATACTTTGCAACAAGTCGTGTCATTTGATCAAATAGAAAGAATATTGAGGAGATGAATACATTATTTATGATTAAATGTAAGCTTACAGGAAATTAACCGAAGATTGGAATGTATATAACATTAAGAACTTACTTAATCATAGAAGGAAATTATCAAGTACTAATTATGTAACAGAAATGAAAAAGGAGCAATACTACCGCAACTGTAACTTATCGACACAGTGTGAAGTCATACTAAATAGCGGAAAAATTGAATCAGATTTTTTAGCAATAATTGCTCCTACTCATGCTGTAAAATTGAAAAATTTGACTTCACTGAAATTGAAAATTTCGAGGCGGACTATATGAACTTAAAGGCTTATGTTTTTATCCAAAAAATATATAAGATAATTTAGAAAAGTTAAACTGTTATAGTGTTTCTTTTTAATTGAACACAAGAATATTACACTAGTATTGAAAGATATAGGAACTAATGGTATACTCTAAATGCGTGACCGAATAGAAAAGGAAATCAAAATAAGATTAAGAACCAACCTTGTCTATACTAAATACATGAACTTAAACAAATGCGGTATCTATGTCTGGCATGAAATCTTAATAAACTTGGATATTTATCAAAATTAAAAGGCGTGTATTAATAATATTATTGTAAATCAATTCACATTTCTCTCATTAAAGATTGCGTGTTCAGCTTAATAGTGAACTATTAATTACAAAAATTGGTTTAATTAAAAACTTTTAAGAAACTGTATAGATGCTACATAAATTTATTAGTAAGTAGTAATTCACACGAGTAACGTTAGTACGTCAAATAATTGTCGGCTTAGTACGAGAAAGATGGGATGATAGAAAATTGATCGGTTGGCCGCAATTGCACAAATAAAAGTCCTCTCTTGCCTGGGATGTGCTCCTTGGATATTTCGAAATAATATATTTTATCGATATCTCAAGCATAAATAATATTTCTCCTGGTTTGAAGTAAGAGTCGAACTGATACGAATGTTGAACAATGGGCACCTCCCATCACTCTGTTAACATAAATCTTTCCGGAATGTCAAAAAGAGAACGCCCAATCGCAACGGACATAAATTACTTATAATGCTATTTATAAATCCAAACTCAAACTCCTACCATTTTATAACATAGATCGTTCGTTCCCGCTCTCAGTGTTTCTTTCAAAATATATTTGATTCGTGAGATTTTATCAAACACAATGCTCGAGAATACCTAGTAACATTTATATTTATGTCTTCGACTTGACTTCTCTCGTCGTTCCGCTGTATGTTTTCTTTCATTTTTCAAGTGATTTGCTTTATAATTGCGGCGTTTCCCATTTACCAAGATATCGGAAAATTTAGTAAATTATTCGAGTTGTAATTATATTTTCTAAACGCCAATATTTGTTGAAAACAGATTTTAGTCAAGAATCACTGAGAGTAAACTACTTTGCCAATCTTACGAGATTCAGTGGAATTATGAGTATATAATTTCGTATTTATACAGAGGCAGGCTAATAGTTTTGGATATTTAATTAAATTAAGTACAGTAAAATGCATTTTTTAAATATAAAACCTGCAAAACTAATTTCAAATTTACTACTTACACGTGAATTAATTTCGAATTATATGTAATCCAGTAAAAAGTTTGCAATTTAATCTTAATTTCTAAATTTTCTTTTCATTAGCAAGGACCCTTTACTACGTCTGACAAAAATGGTGATCATAGTCTTTATTTGTGTCTAATTGTCGCTACCTTCTGTATGTCCATTCAACCTGTCGGTGTTCTGTTTTTCAATTTTGCTCCCTCCTCTTCATATGCCTGTACCTACTTATTTTTCTTCTATACACTTCAATGTAAACTTTTTAAATTTTTACCCTATTATTGAATCTAATATTCAGTCTGTTCTTCAGTCTTTGTAAATATTTCATCAGGAATTTTTGTTTTTATCTTGCATAGTCCTTGTTAACATCTACTACTCATATACTATATACTCACATATTAGAACTGGTTCTAGACATTTTCTCTCGTTATTCATAAATTTATTCTTAATAATATAAAATAATTTAGATGTTTTATTTATTCTTTTATATATATATGACTTAATTTATATTTCTTTCTATTACGTCAGACCCAAAAATTGAAATTGGTCCACTTGTTTTCCAATCCTTCATAATTCCTCAGCAGTAGTTTTTGTATTCTTTAACGTTGCTCCTTTGGTATTATTAATAAGCTTTCGTTTTCTAAGATTGATTTTTATATCATATTTGAACATGGTTTCATTCACAAAAAATCAACACTCTTCCTTTTCCTGTCATGACAACTATATCATCTGTAAATACACTTTCTGAGAGTGCAACATTTTAGTAGGTAGTTTAATTAAAGTAAAGAAACTTGAACTCATTGCGATACCTTAGTCCTTCTCGAGTTATAAGTTACACCAATTTCGTATTTTTACATATTACGAAATTCGTGTTTTCTCTGCGTAAACTTTTAATACCTTCGTTTTCCTTGAACGCCTCTCCACATTACGTTACTTCACAGTTTTTACTGTAGTACTCTGTCGAATACTTCTTGAAATGCTTACTAACATTTTCTCTATTATTTGTTTCACTGTAAACATGTAGCTTTTCACACTTCAGACACTGCTAAATTTATTTTACAGTTGTGACAGTGTTGATTATATGACATATTTTTTTACATCTTTGTAATTGTCGATCTTCTTAGGCTTCATTTGCATTTCACATTCAATCCTGTATATTTAACACATTCCACATTAGTTTCTTTTGCAGAAGTCCAACAAATGTCTCGGCTTTCTGTTTTTTAAATATACATTGCTTTGGACAGATATGTCTTTCATTTGGAGACGACGAATTATTCAACAGTATGTCTATTTTTCTTAAGTGGAACGACTTTTAAAATCAAATCTTTAGTACAGTGTCTCAAGGACTATATAACACAATTCCACACCAGAAATTGTATTCGCTTAAATCTCAAATTTAATAATTCACATTCAATTCATTTCATAGTACTCAATGGCATTAGTTACTGTCTCGGCCACAACAAACTTGCTATTGAAATCAGTACCATATGAAGTAGCTTCTTAATTTAAAGCCAACACATGTAGAAATTACTTATTTTTGACATACTATAATCTTATCTACGAAATAAAAATAATACTTGTTGGTACGTTTTGTGTTCCTTATTAATTCATTATTGCTGTAAAAAACTTCGTAAGCAAAAGAAATACGCTTCTTTCGCAAGTTACGGCTTATCTATATTTTTGCTGCAGGTGCAACAAAGTATGTCTGGATTATTTATGAAACGATGCTGCCATGCTTACATATGCACGAAAATGTGGCATTTACTGTTAAAACAGTAGTCGAACTTATGATTGCCTATGTACAACGAATTCATAAACAAGTCTCGATTTATCTTCTGTCTACTGGTTGTGCATATGTATGTTGACAAGTAAAAATATTTCTACACTATTTTTAATTTGACGGACCATGACGGAAGCACGTTCGCATGTTTGAAAAAATTGTGTTACTGATTATGAGATATACTACCCGTTATAAGTAAATGCACGAGATACGGTAAACCTTATTTTCAAGAAAATCTCCTCTAATAGCTATATCTAGAATGCGCTAGAATAAGTGTTTAAGCCAAATTTCCAAGAAATGGAAACTCGTTTTTTAGCAGGATAATACGTTATAATATGCCGTGAGTATTACTATGGAGGTTCTAGATTATGCTAGATTATTATTGACTGACTTATTTCTTTGCTGTTTGTCGAAAGTCTTTTACCATTCAAATATTTTTTAAGTTTTGAGAATAAATAATAGTCTTACGGTTTTAAATCAGGAGAATAGAGTGGGTAGTCAACCAATCCATTACTGATTACATTAATTTCTTTTGCAATGCAATTAAAGAATTGTGAGCAGGAGCACTACCTAGCAAAACTTGGCAAAAATATAGTTTTCTAAGTTTTCCGTAGTGCTTTTTCTATGAATAATGTGAAACAGGAAATCATACAAAATGTGTAATGCTTCTGCAATACGCCTGAGCTCAATTTATTATTGATCTTCTAAAATCATATCGTGGACAGAACCCATGTTTTTCGGAGTTGTTGAAAAAATTAGCAGCGCTCATCTTTGATATCTGATTTTTCTCTCTTAAATTTCGCAACTCAATTTTTATGAAAGACGCCAATCACCTATCAGCAAAATTTCTATGCTTGATAACTCTTTATGAAATTAATACCTAATAGTCGACCCAAACTCGATTTTGTCGAAATCTAATTTTTTCTCAGCCACTTATTTATTACCGTTTAACTTATGGATATCAAACATTGACAACCTATTTATAAAACATCATAGTTGTTATCATAGCAACCATACTAAACTTTGCCAAGTAGAAACTTTTTGCAGCTGATATAATAAATGACTAAAACATTGTCAATAAAACAATTCTGTTCGCATTTCTCTTTTCTTAGCAAGTCCTATGGAGCTTTATATTTATATTATCTATGCTAATGCATCTAAAAATAATCCTTCCGCTTCCACCATTTTAAGAATTTTCTTATTGGCAGCAAAAATCATTTTTACTTTGACATTTTTACTTTGACACATACCAATTTATAATTTCAGATGGCTCTAGCTACCAATAGTAAGGTGAATTATTTCTTAAAGTCATTTTACCATAACCATAACCGTTGTGATTGTCTTCATCACTTAATTAGATTACGTAAAACTATTACACATATTTCAAACTAAAACTTAATGTACATAATTTATTTTACAGAATTTTACATATTAATTTAATAGATTATAGTTGTCTTTTCAAATTTACCATAAAAGTAAGATGTGCCGTCCTTCTGGAAAAGTCTCTAATATGATATCAGAACAGTATTGTGTTTGAATATAACTTTATAATAGATAAAGTTATATTCAAATAATATAAGCACAGTTATAAGCCCTTTGCTCACTGTCTTAGTTGTGTATATTCTTAACGTAATAGTGTTTCGTCTAGGTTGTAATATATAGATATACCAGGTATCTCATGGCAAAACTGCTACAGTTTAAAAATGTGTTACTGAAGAAATTTCAATTTAAAAATGTCTAATGAACATAAGCCCAAAATTCTGTCGTAAGTGAACTACAAGCATTTGTGTGTTTAGATAACCCTACTAGTGCACGTATGATGCACAGCCACAAAAATAATTTCTATAAAAAGCATTCAGAAGTCGTCTTATTGAATTAGTCGTTCAAAATGTTCACCCAGTCGCTGTATATATGAATATGCGTAGCGTTTCTTAGAACTGAAGAGACAGATCTGCTAATAATCTCGGGATTAGCACGTATAGTTTCTGCGGCATCCATAATTCTAGCAGGAAGTTGTTTTCTGTTTACAAGTTGTTCTACAAAAACAAACTTTTTCGGCCTTCTTCATAAAAAATAATCTAAGGGATTTAAGTTTGGTGACTTTGTGATGAAACAACTGCCGAATCTTGCCATCGTGCCATAGATAAATGTAGATACAATTTATCGTTTTACATTAAGAGCAACGTCATCTAGTAATGTTGTAAGGTTTTTTCCAGGAAACGTAAATATCGAACTTCCGTGAAACGTTCTTTGATTATATGCGAATCAATGAGACGGTCGTCACTAATACCACACCAAACATTCAATACAAACATATCTTGAAAATAGGATTCCGAAGTTTATCATGGATTTGCCCACTAATGTCAATTCCTGATGCTGTTCATACCGTTTCTGGAAAATAACAAGGTAAGTATCATAACAATAATGTATAAGGTAAACTTTACAGATAAGATATGGTGCGGGTATTGTGTAAAGTTCTTAATACTTTCATACGGCCTGCCTTAAGTCTATTAGCTATTCTTTGGACGCTAAAAGAAGGCTAGGCGTCAATCATATTAAGTAATGCTTTTTATGACCAAGTTCTTGTTGCAAGGGGCGGTCAGAAGTAGCTGCAGGAAACTTGCCTGTTTTTCTTAGACATCGATGGAGATTGCTAAAAATAATTTGATAAGATTTTTTACGAGTGGGAAATCACTGACAATATTTATCATCTGCGGCTCGTCCATTTCCATTACATAATCCATAAACAAAGTGAATATCGGCGTATTCTTCATTCGAAAAAAACAAGATACTTTTAAAGTATTTAATGTAACGCGAAAGAATGAACATTCTAAATTAACTTTATTCACGTTTACTGTCGCAATGCTATAACTAATGAATCATAGCCATCTCGACGTTTTAATAACAATAAAACAACAGCGATCAAGTTTGGATCATATGTCCATTAGACATTTTTAATTTGAAATTGCTTCTGTATCACGTCCCTAAGCTGTGGAAATGATGTTATGGGATATTCGGATATATATATATATATCCCCGTATATCAATATAATATCATATATTGTGTATATACATATATAAATGCGTTGCGGTACAAGAACTACATACTCCTGATGATGGCATCAGAAAAAACCTAGGAAGATAATGGCTTCTGTTTTTGCGATGCACGTGTGTGGTACTCATTGACTATCGTATTTATTTCACTCCAGTCTTGTACAAATAAGACTACGAATTTAATTTAAACGAGTAAAAATATATCAGGTCTGACTTGACGAATGCAGAAAATATTTTCGCGCGTTAACAATTATACTAGTTTTTGAAAGAATTATATCTTGAAATATATTTATCTTCGTATCTTGTCTAAAAAAGGAGCACATGGTTTCAACGTCTTATAAAATGCATCTCGTGTCGAACCAATTTAATTTGATATTTAAAGTAATTGAAGATTTCAGGGCATAAGTGTTTTATAGCTTACAGAGCTTGGGAGTTAGAGCTTTCGGCCAGTTTCTTGATTTTTCTATGCTTTATACGGGACGATAATTGTCTTTTAGCGATGAATATGGAAAACTTCTGTAAATATGTGAAATATAGTTCACTATAAATAACATCACTACGAAGAGCAAGGAGCATTGATTGGGCCAGGTCGAGTGACGGTATCTTGATAGAACATTCGTTATTCGGTCCGTTTTAATTTATTTGGTATTTATAATTACTGGGCAGAGTAATAATAACCGAGGAGGTAACGGTGGGCCGGCCATCAACATTAACAGTCTGTCATCCGAGAGACATTGACTTATCCTTTTCCGATCCGGTGTGAGTTCTGTTTCAAGTTGATTCATTCGTTTTCATCTGACACAATTATTTATTGGTCACTAATTATAGTCCACGGGGACATAAAATACTCAGTTCTGCACACGCCCAACAAGGTCCATGTCAGACAGATATAAATACGTACTTCAGCAAACACACACACTCTAACACTTGTTACTTCTGATGTGTGAGTTTCGATCATTAGTTGGTAGTGCGGTTGGTAATAAAAGCCTTACTACTATTGTTGTGCACTTTAAGATTTGTATCGTTGATGTGTAGCATTGTTTCTTCTTCAGTATTTTACTCAAATATATATATATATATATATTAATACAAAATGATTTTTGTTTACTTCAGATCAAAACTGTTATTACGATACTCAACATTGTTTCATAACTAATAGTATGTTGTAATTTTAATATGTACATAGGTAAATGAACTAATACTCAAAGTCTAGATATTTGATTGTACTGGATATTATTTATTATTAAGCCATGTAATTAAGATTCTTATAAAGCCAAAAAGTAAAAAATAAGCAGAAATAACGAAAAACAACGTTAAAAGTGTCACTTGCAGACCCTTGTTGAACACAGTCTAACCCTGACTTTCTCAAGCATCTGAATATAGTAATATTTATACTACAAATTTTTCAGATTAGACAAAATATATTTGAATTGAAACTTAGAGAATACTTGATATTTACTCAAAATTTTTAAATAAGTAACTTGCTGAATTATCCATCTCTGGTGCATTAAATATCACCCTATCTTTCCTCCTTATATTCCTTTTTTGAGATTTTTTGATATTTTTGTGGATTACATCGTCTATTGAATACCTAACCTTATCTTCTGGATAAAGTCATTTACAAACGGATAAAGCACTTTGGCAGCAATCTGTAGATAATAATTCAAATTATATTTAACAATAACGTACTCGTTTATAAAATATTTGTTTCGTCGCCAATATTCTTACCAATCAGACTCTCATATTATATCAGCCCAAGATTTTGAATCGGATTTTATTTCCTTCTCTTAATTTTCCTTTATTTAGCTTTCCATTTTTCGGCCCTCTTTGCTTTTTTTCTATTTGACGAAATAATTTCGCTTGGATTTAATTTCTCGTTTTGATACAGACCAAAATAAACATTTTTTTTAGATAGAATATTTTTTGCTTCTGTATCTGATTTTTAAATTGGACTAACACTACTAGAATAAGTGTGTGAAGAACTGCTGATTATAGCTGCTGATGGTAACTCACTGCAATTACTATACTTGAAGTAGAGATTTATATTAGCACTTCATTGTCTTAATTACTTAGATGATCTGAGCTAAATAAACGTTCTTCTTCAACGAGAACATTATTGATTTTCATGCTAGAATAGTGACATTGAAATTGAAATTTAGGCATTTGTTATTTATTGTACATCACTTTGTACACTTTCTCAATTACTAGAAAAATATTTTCATGATTCGAAAGTTTATAGCATGTGAATCTTATAGTAGCCACACCTGTCAGCGTTTGTTTCAGACTGAATTATATGTTACATCGTAATTTTTCAGCATGGGACTATAATGTTGGAACAAGTATACGAACCATAACCATATAGCATCGATAATCCAGAAACATCATATCAACAACTGGCACCAATACTAAAATTTGCTCCAGTAGCTCTCACGATAGATACAATTGACACGGACGAAATAAGTAATTTTTCAAGAAGATTACAAAATTGTGCACTTTTACTCATTCTAAAGAATTGATTACGTAGTTATTATATCAAAAACTAATATTTCAAAAGATGGTTCTAGTAGTCAAGTATCACTTCCAGCCATGGCCTCGTAATTATCTAATATTAACTAAAGTAATAAATGCTTTAAGCAGCAAATAAAAACATATTTATAAATATTACTAAATTCAGTCTTTTAATTCCATTATATTATACCAGTTTTGTCATAGCTTCCAAACTCAGTTGTTAAATATTGTGCCCATTACGTAAATAATTTC
Organism: Dermolepida albohirtum; assembly: GCA_031893035.1. Classification (NCBI taxonomy): domain Eukaryota; kingdom Metazoa; phylum Arthropoda; class Insecta; order Coleoptera; family Scarabaeidae; genus Dermolepida; species Dermolepida albohirtum. The sequence goes on along the minus strand of JAVIWB010001606.1, from coordinate 51,955 downwards.
ATAGTATTAGACTCTATTTCCAAAGCTTGCGGTTCGACTAGTGGTTTTGAGTGCCGCAGGGATACCGGGAATTATGACGACATCCTGTTCACAACACACACAAAACTCTTCATATCCAACAAGGACGACAGTCCATTCTAAGACCTTTCTCCCAGCTATTCAAGTGGTCGGATTCAATCTGCAGAAGAGGGCCCCGGACAAGTGATGTGCTCCGGCCCGGAACAAGACCGAGAGTCCGGAGCGAGAAAACGGTTGTCCGATCGTCCCCTCGTCCTCACAGTTCTCGACTGCTTCCTCTTCACACCCGCTCCGAACCAGAATAAGCAGCCAATTTTCTGAGTCGCCGCTTCTACCCAAGATAACAGGTCAATTCCCGCAACCTCCAGACAAACGCCGACCACTGCTCTCTGACACTTGAATGTTTGACGAGTTTAGAAACTGAACTGATTGAAATTTCAATTTAACGAATATGCTGTAGCAGTCTAAATTTCTATCTTAATATTGTATTTATCTTAACAGAGAACAGTTATAGAATTTTGCGATATTTTTTTAGTAATTAAAAAAAATATTAAATATGAATTACAAATAGAAAACGAATAAAACTTTTCCAAATAGAAACCATTTTATAATCACATTTAATAATCCAAAACCAATGCTCTAAGTAGTCATGACTACTTTAAAGAAGAAATAGAATACTAAAATACAAATTTCATTAGGCATTATCTTTGGATACAAGTTCTTACTAACATGTGTATGTTATGTATTACCATATTAAAGGAATATTTATATTATTTTTACTATTTTATTTTTTACCTTCATACGTACAGGTATATTTAACTCATTTGAAGGTTCCGTGGTTTATTTTCATAAGATGTTGGGTCACAATGACATTTAATAATTTTCCTTCCTTATATTATACTTTCCTTAAAATATTAAAAATGAGTGACGTTATATGTTGCATTCTACTTAAACTATTATACACAATATGTCGAGAAAATAATGGAACTTTTTAAATTTAAGCAAAACTGTTAACGCACTTACTACCTCTGCAAAACGCATAATTAGAATAACTTGACAATCCTTTTTGTCAAGTTATAGGGCTTAAAGTGACAGCATGTTTTGTTACCTCGTCACAAAAGCACATGGAGCAAAGATCTAATTTTAAATTTTGTTTCAGAGTAGGTATAACTTTTTCAGAAGTTAATGGTGATGATTGCTTATCCCATATACATACATATGTTCCAATGGTATATAAGATTCTAGGCCGGTCGTGATGATTTGGAAGGCGGCCCAAAGTTAGGTCGGACAAAAAACAAAAATTGTTATAAGTTGAAGGAAAAAGGTTGTGAGATGGATAATAAAGAAATTAAATGCGACTAAAGACATAATTAACGAAATTTTGACAATGGATTTAAACAAACAGAAAGTCTATGCTGGGTTTGTTCCACACGTCTTAAATGAGGACCAAGAAATTGCTCCCGTTGAACATTGGAAGGAACTTATTAAAATCAGACAGATGGTACTACACATTCCTGGAATCGATTGTAAATAGTGACGAGACTTGGCGTTTCAAATACGATCCTCAAACAAAGTGTGCTACGTGGTTCCCAAGTCCCCAAACTCTCCGATATCAAAAAATTGCGTTATCAGAAATCACAAGACAAGACAATGCTGATTTGCTTTAATGAATCTATTATACTTCGGTTATTCACTCCTCAGGGTCAAAATGCCACTGGTGAATACTATCTCAGTATTATGAAGCGTTTATGGAAGTGAAGTTTTTGTTGCATGATAATCAGCAATCCCATAGGACCGTCGCTGTTCGTGAATTTTTGGCGAAAAACAAGTCTGTGTGCTTCAACACCCTCCATGTTCGCCTAATTTATCTTGGTGTGTCTACTTCCTGTTCTCGGAACTCAAATTGGTCGGGAAAGGAGCTATTTATGACAATGTTATACAAGTCCAAGAAGCCATGACGAGGTGATTCCATAATAATTCTCACATAAAAAATCTATGCTAGTATTGACTGAACACTTAATAATTTAGACAAAATAACTATTTTTTTTATTTAAAAGGTTTCTTTATTTCTTCGACAGACAGTTTTTCTGTCAAAAGTAGTTAAACGTTTTAAATGGCAACTAATAAGACGTCTCATAATCTAACATTGACAAATGAAAAGGTTGTCGAAACTAACTTTTTTCGACACTATCCTTCGTTTCATACATTATCAGTCAAAATAGAAAAAAAGTGTCTTTGTTTATTTATAAACAAAAGTAGATGCATTATAATAGCTGTGCATAAAGATATTTATTTCAACATCTCTACCTTAGACAATATCAACAATTTTCTCAAAAATGCCTTTATCTCTACTTCTACATAAATTATAGGAAGCAAACGATGGATTCGGTCCTTTAACATTAATTAAGCGAAGCTATTCATTCACTAATATTCGTTAACGAAAATTTTTATTTCACAAATTATAACCTATAACGAACCTTGCTAGATATGGAAATCTTTCATATATTATTTTAACTTTTCTCACCTATTCATACACATTAGTGTTTGCGGTCCTAATGAGTTTCATGTACCAACATTTTCATTCATGGCTAATACTACGGCCTTATGTTTACAATTGAGCCAATGGATGCACATGAAATGAACTGAAATATTGGATTTATTGCATATATTATTTAACAAAATATAATTTTTAGTTTACTATCAAAAATTATATAATAGGATAGCTAAAATCTTAACAATATCTTCATTCACTTCGCAAATAAATCGATATTTATCGAAAAATTTGATTCAACTGAAGAATGTTAAAAAACCCTATTCCCTGTTCTTACTTCTAGATTTTCGTACCGTTGAAAATACTATGATTTTTAATATTTTTTATTTACAATAGTGTATGCCCACCCTATTTGTCTACGCTAATGTGTGTTACGTTTCATTTTTCATATGTGCTTCATATTGTTATTTTAACACTTGTTTCACTAATACGAACCTGTTATTACTTATATTCACTCATATGTGCCTTTGTGAAAATTTCCTTCTGTTAAATTGTTGTCTAGATATCTTTAAAGTTAACGTCGTTTTCAGTTAATCCTGCTAGTCCTCCACTTATCGGCATAATTGGTTATTTACTCCAATATTTTTGTCGTAGTATCTACAATTTAACGTATTCATAATATTTATTGAAACTTTTAGCGTTGTAAATTCTTTTTCTAATTACGTATTATTTTTGCATTTAGTTAGTAATGATTTATTTAAGTTCTTCGGTGTAGTTTTCCCATACATTATTAAGTTATTTGTTGTTTGCATATTCGAAGATAATGTTTATCTCTGTCGCTTTCAAACTTTGTTAATGGTTAATGATATTATTTGTTTCATATATCAATTAATTATTGACATTCTTATTTCAATTTTTGTCATTTTAGTAGATTGCGATTTGCTCTTATATCTAATTTATCTGTGATTGTGTTATTCAATTAATACAGTTCTTTTATAATTTCCGCTTCTAGAAAATTCTGTTCGAACTCTTCCGGTGCGCTCCGTCTCCGGTCAAACAATATTCATGTGGTGAAGTTACTAGGTTTGGGGCACTTTTTTTAAGTAATCCATCTGTGAGTGTGTAACGGTATTTTTGTAGTAATATTTGGGAGAAAGGTGAAGAATACTTGGATTAGAATTTTAACCGGATTAAATTGGTTACGATATATAAATTTGTTACATGCACAGTTTGAACTTTTATTCATATTTTATGGTCACCGCTCTACAATGTGGTTTATAACCATTATTATCAACATGTTATGGATCCCTCCACTGTTTTATTTTTTACTTTAGTTAATAGATTTGTATGAGTCTCGTCATAATATTTATTTCAAGTTATTCCCATTGTTTGGTAATCGAGTGCCATAATAATGAGTCTGTATTTTGCTCCTTCCCACGTTTTGTTTTTTCCTGGATACGTCATAGATTCAGATGCACAAAAGCAATGGCGGTGATATATTTGCTTTCTCTATCCATTATTAACGTTGACTACTAAAAATTATATATATATATATATATATATAGTTACGACGTAGTAATGATTGCGTTGGAATGTATTATATCGATCGATTAATTTATCGACTTAAAATTGGACTGAGTCAGTTAAATCGATAATTCTCGACACGTGGTTGAATGTTCAGAAGTTGGCGCTAGAAGAACGATCTTATGTTTATTAGTTAACCCTCAAAAACCAACGCAAGGTATGTAATTTGTAAGCTTTGCACTATGTGGCGGTCTAATTTTCCACTTTGGTTTTTCGTCTACGCTGACCATAGGGTTCTCTTTCCCTACCTTTGGTAGCTTATTAATTATCGAATGGACTAGGTTAGTGTGTGTATGGAGATGCCGCGTTTATCTGAGGAACCAAATAAAGGCAGGAATCAAGGACGATTGTAATCATTGTTATTTAAATAGTTTACTGTTATTTATACTTGATTTATAAGACTGTGTAATTAATTGTTTAATTCATATGCTATCGTTGAGTCTAATCACGGTATCATTTAAATGGTTGTAGACCGTAATTTTTAACATTCAAGTAATAGTTTCAACTTTATAGCGAGCCCATTAAATTGAAAGTAAAGGGTGTTTTTAAAATCAAATTAAACCTTATTGTAATATAATGTACATCTCTCTCTCTCTCTCTCTCTATATATATATATATATATATATTGCTTTATAGTTGATAGATCAAAAAAAATCTCCCTTTTGCGTTCAACGTAAGTAATAAACATGGTAGAATAATTTAGAGCATTTACTTAGAGCATTGTTTTTTTAAACCTGACTTTTCACGTAACGCCAAAGAAAATAGTCTAACGGTGTCAAATCACATGATCTTGGTGGCAATTAACTTCACCGTTTCTTGAGATTACACGTTCAGGAAATTTTTCTTTAAATAAATCAATTGATTCATGTGCAAAGTGAGGTGTAGCGCCATCCTGTTGAAACCACATATCCTCTAGATCAATATTCATTAATTCAGGCCACAAATATTCGGTTATCGTCCGACTATATCGATCACCATTGACAGCTACAACTTCACCAGTAGCATTTTCAAAGAAGTAAGGCCCAATTACACCACCTGACCATAATGCACACCAAACCGTACCTCGTTTTGGATGCATAGGTTTTTCATGAATAATTCGTGGATTTTCCTCATCCCAGATACAGCCATTTTGTTTATTAACTTAGCCACCAGGTTCAAAATGTGCGTCATCGGAAAACATTATTTTTTGAGAAAAATCAGCTGGTTGTGCATTGATGAAATTGACAAATGAACGAAGTTTTAAATGATTTAATAGCTTCAGTTCCTATATTATTTGAACCTTATATGCCTTCAGAACTAAATCCAGCTAAACCAATATTTTCTTGTGAACGACCACTACGATTATATTTTTCACTTTTTTAATCTTCCACGGAACCGGTCTCTTGAAACTTTTTAATAATTCGACCAATGGTGCTTTCAGGTGGACGATTATATAAACCATAAAATCCACGTAATTTTCTAAAAACTCTTTTCACAGAACGCTGATTTTCATAAAATAATTCAACAATTTAAACGCGTTGTTGTACCGTGTACGAAGCCGTTTTTATAAATGTCATACATGACGCTCTTTAAATGCCCACATACAAATTCAGTGCGCCATCTATATTTTATTTATTCCTTAAAAAAACCGCGCAATTTGAAACACCCTGTATTCATACAATAATTTATGCACAGATTTCGAACAATAAATGCTTTAACTAGTTATTGACAAATTAGACAACACCTATTGTTTAAAATGGCACACAATTCAATTAAAAGGCTTGTTAATATACCGTACCCTATTGAAGTATTACTTATAAAATTTGATATACATATATGAGATAATGAAATTCTAGTTAATCATAAATTGATTTAATTTTGAGTCTAAATTTGAAATTTACATCAAAACGGAAGTAATTTTGAAATAAATACAAACATTACTGCAAAAATTAATGATTCATGGTTTCATTTTTGGCTTTTATTTAACACAAAATTAAAAGTAAATTTATTGCTTAGCATTTAATGTGAACATTTTAATGTCGATGACTGTAAAACGTTCTCTGTAAGAGAGAAGCGACTCGCAATATAAGCGCTCCGGTTGAATATACTTAATGAATTTAATTAATTTAATAAACCGGTAAATATTAAATGCATCATCAGTCAATGATGTCAGGGAAATTAATATTGATGAAGTATACTTAATCACTCAAGAAATTATTCCATTTAATTCCAGTTGGCAAAGGCACGACACGCATAAAGAATATTAAAATAATTATTTACTTGCATCGACTTGTTATAGATATAGTTAAATTATTTTTTTACGAAATTTTCTCAACAGGTTCTGATCGATGTGATTTTATTACGGTAATTTTAAATAAGAGGGATAAATAAGGAGGATAAATGATATCATAATATACAAGAGCTACTCAGCTATGAGGAGTTTGCTTAATAATTATGTTCAGTTTATCTGAATCCTTAAAAATTATTTTCATATTACATCCTACATAACAGTTTACACTATCTAAACCAGTTTAAAAAGAAAATTTTCAAATAAATGTATTGAATCAATACATGACAATTAATATCAGAGATTTGAGAATTTACTTATCTATTAAAACTTGGGATGTTTTATATCACTTTCAACACAATCTGAATGTTTTTGAGTTAGTAAATGTCTCTTATACGAAGAAAGGCATTTATAGTAATTCTAGCTAATTTCTCTCTCTTCTCTCAATAGGGTTGATAATGTAAACGAGCTAGTTGTTATCTTTGATTCACGCTATACTCGATTTTATCGATTCCTCTCATCTGCTCTCGTGCATCGATTTTTGTTCCCAGTATGTCTTCTCGATCTTTTCCCACTTTTGCTTTGCCTTTTCCTAAAACAAATTTTTTGCTTCATAGCTTTTCCATAACGAGCATAGAACAAGTAGCAGACTTCGTTTATAAGGATATTTTCTTTAATTCAATTAACTAACTAAATTAGTTTCCTTTTTAATTTTTTGAATTATTACGTAATTAGTTCCTTTTTCCTTATTATTATCTTTATTAATAATATTTTTTTTTGTTTAAGTCTTGAGTATGAAAGTATAAAATTTGTACTGTAAATGGTTACTTTTAGACAATAAAACTATTGTTACACAATATATAGATATTGTGTAATAGGAAATAGTTCCTGAAATATTTCAGCTATTACTGACTGTCGACAACATTCTCATTTCAAATATGTAAGTCGATTTTGTTTATCAGATCTAGTTTCTGAGTTACAGATAACGTATGAATAGAAAGAAACAAATGTGTAAGAAAAAATTTATTAGAAATATGAGAAATACTAAGTTCCAAAAGACGTCGTTTTAAAGCTTTGTTCCTATGTATACACTTCTAAAGATGATGGATAAGGGAGCAACAATAGTCAAGCATTATATGCGTATTCTAGAAACTTTGATATCCCTCCATGACGCGTAAATTCTTATGCGTACATTCTCCCTGTTCCTCCCTCAGATCTCCTAGATTTTAAGAAAACTTGTCGAGGTAACTATGCAGAAAGTAGTGTTTAATACTCATATTATATCCAGATCAATACAATTTTCTGACTTTCGGTTTCTAAGAAAATTTCGCATGACGAAGACAAAAGTTGTCCACTGGTTGTCTTCAGACATCATATCTCTTCTTAAGAGACAATTTTTCTTATAAATTGTTCTTGTCTAGCTCTGCTGTCTCAAAGAGGGAAACAGTGTAATTGCTCTGTTGACCGAGAAGAATGTTCGTCACTTTTAAATTAACACAAATTACGCACTCGTCTTCATAACACTTTATTTTACTGATGATTGATGAGTTGTTACATTATTGCTACTTCAACTTTGTACTGTGAGCAACGGCTATCCCTGCGTACATGTTCCTGTTATGTAACAAAGTGCATTTAAGACTACGCTTTGAACTGTCAATGAATAAACTCCAACTGAATGTTGCACGGCGGAACTCTGCTCAGACGTAGTGCTTAGATACTCCCATTTAGCTCGACTTTTACTAATCATACCCTTTATGTTAACAATATAAAAGTAACAATCAGGTAGACGTTTTTTTGGTTGTCAAATAGTTGAGATTCCAAATTTAAAGGCACTTCTTTTGCCGTTTTTCCATAACCTAGTATTCAACACGCGATTTACTAACACAATTAAGAGTTCAGAACTTGTCATACTTATGCAGGAGCATGTCGAAGTGCAGCAAATAGATGCTTCTAGTGAACTCATAAATACATTTTCTATAATATTTGAACACATACTCTCCACATATATAACAAAAATGTAGTGGGTTGATTAAACAAAATCTTTTTGTACAACTCATGGCGAAAAAAGTTCCGTTAATAGTCTTAACACAGTAATGATGTTTAAAATATGCACGTTATCAACGACGAAAAAAATATCCAAGTAACTACATGTTCACAAAAAAATTTAAAGGTAGATTAGGAAATAGCATGTTATAAATAAGTTTTATAAACTATGAATTTCGCGGTATCATACAAAAAGTAATATTTTGTAAGATAATATTATTATGTTAGAAAATCCCAGTCAGAACAGTACTTAGCAATGTGTGAAGTACATGTTCAGAAGAAATTGTGAGGAAACTCTATTGAAAGTTTTGAAAGTCTGTTTTGGATTTCTGTTTAAGAAATTCATTGTTTGTAACACTCAGACATTTAAAGCTGTAATATAATTACATTATTACATTACTACAATCATATATTTGTTACGGATATTCAGAAATGATATTTTGACACCAACATAAACGATGTAAACAACTTTAAATATCTGAGTGTTACAAACAATGAATTGCTTAAATAGAAATCCAAAACAGACTTTCAAAACTAGATTGCGAGAGCTCTTAATTGGCACATAACTTTTCAGGCCAAGAACGGATAGGAAAAAAAATTGCTGAATTTCTTGGAATGTCTCAGAAACAGAAGAGAATATTATTTGCGCTAAGACTCAAAAACATCAAGACGAAAAGGTTAAAAGTTAGAATATTTGGAAAGTGAATTAAATTTTAGATAGTTTAGTAATATTTCATGATTAAAATAGGCGAATTAGTCACATATCACTGAGAAAGCCACAGTGTTAAAACAGGGTCAACTTCACAGATCTTTGTTCGAGGATATAAGACAAATATTGAGAGAAAAGGAAAAGGCGCACGAGAGAGGGGGATGAAGACAGAGAAGTTTTCACAATAGGGTAGCAGTTGAATAAGCAAAATTTGTAAATGAATACTAAGTATTATTTTATGACAGTGTGTACGTCAGAACATTAAGAGAAGATAAAGACTACCTATAATGAATTAGGTAATCCTCAAGCCAACTTATTTTCTTAAATAGTATATTGATATATTATATATTATATTAATAGTATATTGTGCTAACTTGGGTATCGTAAATAAAGTCCATTAGACAGAGACATGTATAAAACAGTGTTCAAGAAACAGTACTAATTATGCTGTTTACCTTTGTGTTTTTACAGAATGTATTCAAAGCATTATAACCTAGAAATAGTATTTTATGCTTTTGTAAGATATGCAAGTGTGCCGTATTTTTAACGTCATATGTACATTCTGCATAAATTTCATGTAACTGTAACAGACATGTTAAAATTTGTTAAACAGAATTGTAGGTGAAACGGTTTACGCTAACACGATAGGATGTTAAATTGTGTTAACTGATGGAACGCTTGTGTGTTGTACATAATAGCGTGCATATCTCTTGTATACTATTATGTCTGGATAACAAGACAAGAAAGACGTTCCTCGTCAAATATAAGAGACACAACAGATTTGAATGCATCATCTTCGTACAGTGGCACAGTCGTCGACTTCGTATCCCTAACGTTGTTATAATACAGTTTAGAATTTGAGATCGCTAACGTGACTTGACAGCCACCTTTGAATTCTCTCTCGTCTCCTGAAACTGATACGCCCGCGTCTGAGGCGCGTCACATCTCGACATCAATGTGACTCTTAGTCTTGTCTCCGTCAATAATATAACATTGCGCATTAATGCTCTGCTTACATGATACTAGCAGTAAACTGCTATCGAAATGATTGTCTGTTGGAACGTTTCCAGGATAAAACTGAAAAACAATATATGTTTTTACGAAACTTATAAATCCTTTCATTCTTACATTAATTCTATATATTTTTAAAAATTTCGATATAGAGATACTTATTAGATACACATACATATATATGCCATTTGATTTATGAAAAGAATATAAAGCGCTGATTTGAAAACTCTTCATATTCTTTAAGTTAAAGCTCTTTATTTTAGATATACTTTAATTGTCGACCACTAGCAGAATTTTTCAACACTCAACAACTTCGTTCGGAACGTTCGAATAAAAGCCTTAATTTTTGATATTCACATTAATAGAACTAAACTAACTACAATTATACTTAAAAAATTTTCTTAAATTTATTTCTATACTTAAGAGTAAAATAAAAATTCTACTTTTAATTACTTGTGATCAATTATGGAAAAATAACCATAAACATTTCTATATATTCTCCAAACATATACTGAGAATCGTTTAATAAAATAAGAAATATCAGTTTAATTAGTTAAATTTATCTTATCGCTGTCAAAATATATCCTATTTTAAGCGATATACGTCTGCCGACGAATAATCCAGTTGTCGAAGCATTTCTTAAAGGTACAGTTTTCAACTCTATCTGTGAATTTTTTTAACAGTAGATTAGAAATATCTTCCAAGAAGTGATAATTTGTCGTTGTTGTATAGGACAAAGTTACAGGGAATCATATTAGGTGGACAGGATCAACGAGGTTCGCCAACTCTTTTTTAGAAGAATTCATGTGCTAGAGTCAGTCTGTAAGAGAACGCACTATCGTTGTGAAAAATCCAATAACTTTTTGCTAGCCTTTTTCTGAAAACTTTCTCTTTCAAACCCTCCATAGAGTCCAAATAATAGTGCTATTCTTTCATCCAGAGGAAAGTTAAAGTGGTTAACACCACGATAGTTAAAAAAAGGAGTTTGACAATCACCATGCATCATTCTAAGCCTTGTTGACTGATCAGCATGACAAACTCATAAACTTACACCATCAGGTATTATGTTTCATGAATTTGGGGTCCAAATCTGTATGTAGTTGCTCTTCTTAACTTCTTCGGAAGAAACTACGCTAAGATGCGTCTCATCAACTAAACGTGGCCTTCTATGAATGCTTTATACTACTTTCACGATCGTGTTTTCAGTAAAGCTGACTCACCCCAATATTTTAGCAATATAGCATAAGAAGATCTAAATTAACCTTTTTGAATATTTTCATCAATTTGAAAGGTTGTAGAACACATTTGAATCGACTAACAAAATGAAGAGCTGTACACAAACTACGAGTTGTACGTAGTTGTCAAATCGCACAAAATATCTATATGATTATTAGGTGTATTGGTACCAATTTATAGCAAAAATTTGTATATTAAATGTAATTATTAAATAAACAATTTCCGATATTCATTTTACAGAATAAACTTGTACTGACGTTTTCGCTTCCTTTTCATGCTTCATGAACTTTCGCTATTAATGCGATTACTACCAAGCAAGAAATTTACTGAATTTATATACAAACTTCTAGTAACTAGCCTAAATAAAATAATTTGAAATATATAAGTAACAGAGTTTTTATTCATTATATGATGAGGAAAAAATACCTTATGAAGGGTATTTCTTATTCAGTAAGACGAAACCAAGTAGGTAATTTTGATGGAGCCTGTGGTTCATTAACTTAATCACTGAAGGTTGATATTATATATTATCTCTTTCCATATTAATTTTCGTATTCCGTATACGCACCTGAAAAGCTATGGCAAATTCCTCGTAAGAAACAAATTCGGTACACGATCTATACCGTTGAAAGCCAAAACGCACAGTGTGTGTTTTGGCTTTCATATATATATTAATAGGTGCTCAGTGGGATGCCTCAAAAATGAATCCAAGACCTTCGCCTCATAATCCGGTGTTACTAACCAAATCTAGTTCTGTATTGTTATTAAATTTTATTAACCACATCGTAATTTATGAAATGATAAATTATTTAGTTTGTTTGTCAAATTAGCAATGAGAAAATAGTTGAAAAATACTGGAACATAATTTCAATTTCATTCGTTCTTAGTGTTAAAGGAATCGATGAACCACAAAGCCAATAAGTGCAGGGTTGTGACATATAAAGGAATACTATTCGGTTCGACTATGCCATATTTTGATATTCAATATGCCACAAAGAATCAATATCATAAAATATTAAATAAGAATTTTTTGTAATTTCAATTTTCCTTACATATCTTGCTAAGAATATAAGTAATTCATCATAGTCCACATATGATTTCTTACGCGGGAACGACCTTCTGATCTTTAATAACCGCCTATGTGGTCTCTCCTAGACTACCACCTTTCTACCTATTTCATTGCGACCTTTCCAGGTCCACTGGCATGCTTATGTGTCGTTAGAGAACGTCCTCGAAGTTCATTCCTCCAGTTAGACCTACCAGCCTGAAGAAAATCTTTTCGTAGACTTTCGCCTCAGGATATGCATTTCGCATAGTAAGCAGATGACGATTTCCTTTTCTACTTGGCAGATTCCAGATGTAGTTTCTTCTGTCAAGGTCATGTATATACGTTTTTATGTTCGATGAGCCCACAGTAACCTATTAGTAAACCCACCATCATTCTAACAAACATTTTAGACTTACTCAGTAGGTCCCTGCATTCTAGTAAGGCACATGGAACAAAATTCTAACATTCAAATTAAAATTAGGCACATTTGTTGTGTAAGTAGACATTTAGTAACACAAGCTCTGGAAAAAATTTTATTTATTTCATATAAAACCATTAGAATTAAAAAAATTTCGATCAGTAGAATAGTAATATGCAATTCGTTAATAATTTTTCACTATACGTATTACGTTATATTATATTTCTGCCTAATATATTGAAAAGTATTTCCAAAATAAATTTTAAAATAGCAAACATTCTTTATTGCAGACGCGGTATTATTGAAACACTAACAAAAATTAAAAAAGGAGAAAGAAATGAATTCTTTTTCCGGTGCAAAATTTAAAGTGAGAGAAATATTATATTACTTTCTCAGGATTGAAAACGATAAACAAAGGTCTGAACAGATAGACAGTATCGATAAACTAGTCAGTGTGTTGGGATACATCCACTGATAAGATTGATTAGGTAAATTAAACCGAAGTGGACTCGCATAATTTAAAGACTGTAGATGATAGTGCAAGTCACCGTCGTCCATTCGAATCGAATAATAGTAAAAGAGAATCATAAACGATCCGCCGCTCACCGGCAAAATCACATCTCAGATCTCCACGTGAAGATCTGTATCCCATTTGTGTGGAACAATAAACAATAACTTTTGTGTTATAATGTAATAAAGAGATGACTGAGGAGTGACGACTGTCATCGTGATCCTCACGTGACACACGTAGTCCATTCAACGGAGACTTGTGGAGATGATGGTGACGCACGAATGATCTCCTGACTGGCACATTAAAGTTGGATGCAACGGAGACGAAGACACCTGCGTGATCTCCATTAAGGAGTTTCTAATTAACAATCGGATGACTTGGTTTCTTTTCCATGTTTTCTGCTCTTTGATTCTTGTGCACGGTTAATAGTAATAGTTCACGAGGAAGATTCGTTTTTATAATTCAGTGACTATATCCTATCGAAAATATTTACAATACATAAAGCGCTTGATTATATTATAAAACGGGGATCTGAATTTACCGAAATAAAATCACATGAAATAGATATATGTAAATGTACTTCGATACTTACAAATCTTACAAAGTTTAAGTAACGCTACTCTTATTTTTAGGTTTTAAAAACAATGTTCGATACATTTCGTAGAAAATATTTAGCACTTTACAGCTATATGTATATATATATATATATATATATATATATATATATATATATAGGCTACAATACATGCATACATATGACTATAATTACGAATATTGTGGCCATGTACTTAAAAGTTTAATGACAACAAAATGTTCACCATTCCAAATGTTCAATTACATAACCAATAATCAATCTTAAATGTTTTCAATTACCAGAAATAAAATATATTTTGATGTTTATTTTTAAATGTGCTAATACTTTTCTGTCAGTACGCAACAACTTTCCAGTTTATATTATTTCTATGGCCTCTCTCTGGGGAATATAAAACTAAAAACTAAATGTAAATTATCTAGTAAAAGTTTAGCACCGTAAACCTCTTTTCAATGGCGAGTTTAAAATCAGCATTGAAAATTAACCTAATCTAATCACCAAAAATTGTGTGTGAAAATTTTTATTTTCCATGCCAGAATAAGATTCAGCTGAAACATGTAATAATGTTTAAATATTAAGCATTTTACAAAATCGAATCTGCGATCTTCTGATGGATCACAAATGTTATTCCACATACAAGTTGATAAAAATATTGATGGGAGAAAGGGTCCACGTACACGTTACGTACTCTTGTATATATAATAAATATTCACTAAATCTTGTCAAAAGTAAAGGTTACATGCATCATTTAAAAGAAAATTCATAAAATAAGAATTACTTTGCACAATAATACATAATCCGTAATGACCAATTAGGTGCGATTTTGCTATGAAAGGACATCTTCAGTGCTCATTCATCAAACTGTTCAAATGAAACTAAACATAATCTAACACGAAATAAAAAGTGTATATTCATGATTTGTCAACTATAAATGACTAAAAAGTCAAAGAGGAATCTCTTTTTTCTACCTTTCTCAATTTGGGAATAATATGATCCAAGAGGTCTTCTTAAGTGATTGGTCAAAATTTAAACTAATCTCATTATGTTCCTCGAAATAGTGGGATTCCAGCAAAGATTCAAATATCCTGTAACCAAATAGTTTCCGGATTTTCTGCTAATCCTCTATAATGCTTTTTCATAATTCATAGCAAGAAAGTATTCGCGGAAGATAATACAAGGTACAAAAGTATGTACTAATATTTTTTAATAACTAATAAACATTTAAAAAACTTTATTCCACCAACGCTACGATAGCAATGACGAATTAACAACTGCACATAAAATTAATTAGGAATCAAATGTAAGTAATGGATAAGCACAAAAATTAAAAAACACAACAAAAGATTTCAGGAAAAATATATTAAAATGTAAATATGCTATCTGCTTCTGGGTTTCCGGGCTGGAACCGCGTCACTAGTATATCTGCCGACGTTTCGTACCCATTTGTATGGGACATCTTCAGGGCTGAACTACTGCACTGAAACTGAGTTTCAGTGCGTTTTGTCCCAGTTTAAATAAAGCGACAAAATCACTTGGACAAACAAAGTGAATTTTGTCCAAAGGAAACGGACATTCAAATAGCATTTTGTCCGTAAACATTGGACCTAATGCAGTTTGGTAGTTTATTTGAGGCAATCTAAGCATGATAATGTATTTTGCAGTGTTTTAAGTTAATTTGTGATATAAAAATTGAAAGTTTGGACAATGAGCATACTGTTGGTGATATAGATAGTGATCGAGGTACGCGGAAACGAAAGCAAAGTGTTACATCAAAGGAGCGAAAAAAGCAAATAAGGTAGGTTTATTATTTTTAGGTTAGAATCTATGTAAGTACCTTGCTTTCTTTCTTTGTAGATGTTCAAATTTAGATAAAAATTTGGATAATTTCAACGTAGTTTGTAATCATAAAGATACTTATATGGAATGTCAAAAAGTATCCAGATCAGATATACCCCGAATACGTGAGCAGTTCTTCAAAGAAACGAATAAAATTTCTCAAGATAACATACTTGCACATTTAATGCAGGTTGAAAATCCAAGGCGTACCCGGTGCCGTAAGGAAAACGGCAAAGCTTATGATTATTCTGTTAAATATTTTGTAAGTTTTTCTTGTATGTAATTTGGAAAAATCAGTTACAATGTTTGCACTTTTTACAGGTATTTATTGGTGGCAGTAAACAACAGGTATGCCAAAAGTTCTTTCGGGGTATATACAGTGTGTCACAAAGAAGAATTAATACAATCTGCAGGAAGGTTAAACAAGGATCAGGAATTATCGAAAAAAGAGGAGGAGATAAACGTTCAGCAAAATATACCGAAAAACTAAGTGCTGTTAAAAGATTTATAAGCCAATTAAAGGGAAAAGAAAGCCATTACGGACGAAATAAATCAAGACGAATTTATTTGTCTTCTGAGTATACCATTACGAAACTTTGGGAATGTTATAACCAACAAGCAGCTGAAAAACTGCAAGTAAATTATAAATACTTTAGCAGAATTTTCAATAACAATTTTAACATTGGCTTTGGAAGCCCCGCCACAGATGTTTGTGGGTTTTGTGTGAAAACAGAAACCCAAATTAGTATTTCTGAAAAAGTGGACCAGAAACAACAACTTACAACCCAGTTACAAGTACACAAATTTCGAGCAGCGCAATGCCATAAACTGATGAAGGAAAATCCACCTAATTCGATTTCGTTTTGCTTTGACCTTCAGCAGGTCCAAGTACTTCCAAAAGTACCCATACAAGAAGCTTTTTATGCACAACAACTTGCACTTTACTTTTTTTGCATAATTGGTATTAACTGTAAAGATCCTATTTTGTACTCTTGGATGGAACATCAAGCTGGAAGAGGAGCCACAGAAACATCCTCGGCTCTACTAGACTTTTTAAAGAAGACCACTTTTTCTCCAGATATAACTTGTGTTCGACTCTTTGCTGACGGTTGTGGGGGGCAAAATAAAAACAGCTTTATTGTGCACTTACTAATGTTCTGGGTAAACCATTTTGCCCCTTCTACAATCAAAAGCGTTGAACTCACGTTCCCAGTACGTGGACATTCGTATCTTCCAGCAGATAGAATTTTTTGCCAAGTAGAAAAAATTTTAAGACGCTATAATGTAATTAAAACACCAGAGAAGTATTATGAGTTGTATTCTAAGATAGGTGAAGTTCGAAAACTAGGAACTGATTGGCCATTAATTAATATTAAAAGTGCTTCAAAATGTCTTAAAAAACTACCAGCAATTAGCTCATGCAAAAGAATTCGCATACAAAGAGGAAAGTCTACAAAGTCAATTGTAGTAAATTTAGAATTATTATACAGAAACAATGATTACTCAAAGAAATTCGAAACACTTTTAAAAGGGCGTAGACGCCTTGATCAGATTGAAGTTCCAGAACTACCTCTTGGACATACGATTAAAAAGAAAAAATTAGACAGCCTAAGGAAACTACTTGTAGCGCTCTCTGGAGAAAAATGGTGTAATGATCCCGATTTAAGATGGATGATCCCAGTTTTTAGTAAAGAGAATCCTGATGAACAAGATAGCGAAGAAGAAGTTCAAGAATGCGAATGTGTGGATGAAGAACATCCCAATTTTCTTTAAATTTATTTTATTGCTTTGATTTTTGTATTTTTAAAAGTTTCTTTAAATGTTTGCATAATCCTTTAAAACGTCATTTTTCATTCAATAATCGATTTTTAAATAAATGTTTTTTTGTATAAACGTTTTTTGTTTAAATTAACATTAAATGACAATTTGTTTTATGGATTAAGTACTTTTTACAGTAAAATATTACATTACAGACTTTCTTAATGCATTTTGTCCACAAAAGACATGCAAACTGCATTATGTCCTGTCATTTTTTTAAATTTTAACAGTTATTTGTTATTTTCCCAGTACGAACTTTTATAGTTTGACTCTTCTCTATTAAATGCAAATAATTTACTTGAAGTAATTTTTTGTAGTTCTTCAGTTTTCGTGCTACCGTTTTTCGGCTTTCCTGAAAAATTACAAAAATGGACAAAATGCGTTTTGCAAGTCTGCTCCTCATATAATGATGTCAATAAAAGCATTTAATTTTTACTTAATTTTGACCTATTTGTTTCAATTGGGGTTTGGGCTTTAAAGTTGCTTTCTTGCAAACTTCCTTGTGAAACTCACCTGCGATAATACCCTATTTCAATAATATTAAACTTATAGCGTTATTCCTCGATTCTTAGCTTTTAGGCAACGCATAACCTCGTAACTATCGATAGTGACAATATTTTCCAACTAATGGATTAAATTTGTCCTGAGTTAATTTACTACTCTGTGCTTTATACATTGTTTCTTAATAGAAAATAAGTTTTGCGAAATTAAAACACCAAGTGTTTGACAAAAGAACAGACTAAAGCTATTCATGAACTAATGTTTATAGTGGCTCCTTTATATTTCGAAATATTAGTCAAAAAGGCTTCGGTGACTTCTTTTCCTTATGGCATAAAATGCGTTAAAGTTGAGAGGACTAATTGAAGGATAAAATTATAAATCTTTTGTTTCATTGTTAGGTAGTAAACTTTCAATTCTCCTTGTATATAACGGCGAATAACTTGTTCACTTTAATTTAATGAACCAAAAATCCTTCGATTGACTATTTAATAATTTTCACAGAAAACACAGTACAATAAACAGCAAAAACAGTTTTGATTTACTATTATAGTTACATAAATTCATGTTAATAATGATAGTAATCGAAATACATACAAATTTATTATTGAAGTGTTAATACATTTCGAGGTATCTATTTAAACAGAGGACCACAAAAACCTCACTATAGTGAAATAAAACATGCCTTTTGTTTTGCAATTTAAAAAATTTT
This sequence comes from Dermolepida albohirtum, assembly GCA_031893035.1. Taxonomy (NCBI): domain Eukaryota; kingdom Metazoa; phylum Arthropoda; class Insecta; order Coleoptera; family Scarabaeidae; genus Dermolepida; species Dermolepida albohirtum. Next base: position 33,164 of record JAVIWB010001606.1, on the reverse strand, counting down.
CACAGAAAGATAATCGTTAAATAAATGGGGGAAATTTATTTATACATATCTTGTTGGGTAATTAAATTACTTGTATTTAGTACTTTTAGATTATGTATTTCGATTCATTGTATTGTAAAACATAAGTTGTTTGACAATGATAAAATCCGGTCCTTACCATATTTGGAATCATTAGCACGGTGTTGGAGTTTGTGTAGCCTGAACACTTTAAGGGACGCGAAGACACGTTTGTGGAGGAGATTTAGAGCGGCTGTCCGCACAGGACGACACGAGCATATTTCTCCACAGCGGGTTCCTGCTTCGAGAACTGATAGAGACATCTATCGCCTTCTTTCGTAGACAGTGATTGTTACTTTGCGTGCGTTAACTATTTATTCTTTCTGCTGGCAATTATATCGAAGCCGCTACGATAGATAATACTTATGGTGTTAATTTGTATATGTTGCTCGAAATTCATTATTTATTATTTTACATTTACTAAAGGATTTGATGCTGTTTTATTACGAAAAATGTGAAGTGAGTTTAAAAATGCAATTTTGTCATAAAAATATAATTAAATAGCTAGCTGTATATGCATACATATTTTAATTTTAATTCAAAGCACTGAAACTTGTATCGAACAATCTCACAAAAATATTTAAGTATTATTAAATAAGTATAGTTTCAAAGTAATCTAGTAAAAAATTCAAATATATAAATTCTTTGAGGAATACTTTTTCAACTTTAGCCAAAATTATATACATACTGTCTCGTTTCACAGTTTAACTCATGGAAGAATTTAATCTAATAGCTTATATATTCCGCGACAAATATGTAAATTTCCCCAGGTCAATGATCCTAAAGTATACTAATTATGTCGACATTCGAAAAATGATTAAGATATTACTTTTTATTACGCTTATCATAAACGCATATTTTAATTTCTTGTTTCACATGCTGGGTTACTTAACTGTAGTACATAACTCAATATCGCGAGTATTTTTCCAATTATAGGTACATTATGAGATGTCTTCGTAAAATAAATGTGAGAGGTAAGATATAGTTTATTTCCAAAACCATTGGTCATAAACATGCAACCTTATGAAAGACCAATTTTGTCTTTTCTTCTTTTCGAGGTCGCTCGACCTTATTGCCACTGCCGCCTTACATAGTTTATTGCACATTCTCACAATATACCTACTGCATCCACCTCAGTACTTCTATATGAGGGTTTAATCTGTACAGACACGGGTTGCTGTTTCTTATGATTTAATGTCTCGTATTCTTACAAGATGCGGTTGACCGTTTTTGAATACCTATTACACAATCAGCAATTAACTTAACTCAGAAATTGTCTAGAGAGCGCGTCGTCTATAATATATACTGTTACAACTTTAATTAATTTCTTTCCAACGAAAGCAATTCTTCAGTCTTTTTGAAGTTCGACTCGTCAATAAAGTGTTTGCATGTTCATTCCTGGATCATCTTTCTCAGTACATTCTGTGTTTAGCCTTGATCCATACACTACACTTAGGAACTTCCAGCACCGGTTCTGGTCCAAGATATAATGAGATTGATATTTTTCTGGTAAGCTGACTATCCTTCTTGTGCTGACTAATTTTTTCGTTTCCTGAAATTCCTCAGTATCCCGACGCCGATAGCAGTTTTACTACATTCAGTCGTGCCAGTTCTTCACCACATTACTATAGTAACCTTTCTTATACTCGCCTGTGTACCAGGTTCGCTTGCATTGTATCATATCAGAACACTCTTGTTCCCATGTATGCCATTCTGGGATGATTACTTTAGAAGGAGAAATAGAAGCGTATTTGTTTGCCATTAATATATTAAGGCATATACCTCACACATGTCTGTCATTACTAGTATGGACTGATGTATATAGAAAACTTTTCATGGAGTTTTGAAGTATGCGTTGGCCCATTCTTGTCTCTGATCTTTTCACAAATTAAAGTGGAAGATAAAGATTAGATAAGAAATATCCTGTAAAGTTTCCATTGTCGTACTCGGCATTCTTATCATTGCCTTCAATAACATCAAGGCAAGCAAGCTTTTGTATTTTGCTATCACTGTAGATTACAATGTTTTTTCACCTCACCTGCGATGTGTAACTGAGAGTTGGTTTCACCAACATTGTACACGATTAATGCACCTTTGCTTTAACTTTCAAACGTGCGCTTAAGTACCATGAGTATTGTCTGTGTTTTCAATGTTATTCTATCAATATGTTGATTCCAGGCAAGACTCGAATCTAAAATTATCCCGATATTATGAATACTGTATCTTAAAATCTTAAAAACTATAGTAACTTTATGTGGGCTTATAGACAAGCTTTCATTTGCTACTCATGTTTGTGCTAAATTATAACTGAGCTGTTAATTTTTTCCTGGATCATGATTATTAAGTTTGCATATCCAAGAGCATGATATTCTTCACTGTTGAGGGAGACTATCAGGATTACTTAACTCAGCAACTCAACAATATCCAGCGACATCAGCACCGCTTCTTAAAATACTCAAATTTTTCTGTTGATGGTATCTACTCATCCAGAGAATGTGAACGATTTACTGTTAGAGAGGTATCAAATGGACTCATATCACAGGGGGAGGCCCATATCTCACGTTTTCTATGGAAAGTAACTCACATTATCTAGCACCAGTTTTCTTATGTTATGTCTTGAGAACGAATACTTCGTGGAGCTCTCCTATGAGGAAAAATGAAAGTTAATGAAAATGTATTCGTTGATTAGTGGAAATTTTTTAATTATTATTTTCTTTTCTCGCCGATATTATTACATTATTTCGCAATTTGCGTGAGTGTTTGTACGGATACGTAACTGTGCATTAGGTCCTGTAATTGGCATTTATAAACTGTTGGGTAAATATAAACTATTATTATCTGCTTCTGGGTTTCCGGGCTGGAACCGCGTCACTAGTATATCTGCCGACGTTTCGTACCCATTTGTATGGGACATCTTCAGGGCTGAACTACTGCACTGAAACTGTTTTCAGTTTCAGTGCTTGTTGAAGAATGAAGTTGTCTTCATGCAGCCTCGGAAATAACCAGTTTTGTAACATAGCGAGATACTGCTGACCGTTAACCGTGTTTCCATTAAAGAAGAAGGGCCGTAAACAGATGATCGGGATATCGCACAAAACACATTGATTTTAGGCGAGTCTCGTACATGCTCAATGGCGGCATGTACGTTCTGTAGACTCCAAATTCGAACATTGTGCTTGTTTACCAGACTACTACCATGGAAAGTCGCTTCATCACTGAACACGTTGCGTTGTGCGAAAGTGTTATCATTGTCAATAGCATCCTGAATCTCGTTACAAAATGCCACACGTTTCCGTTGGTCATCAGGACGCAGAGCTTGTAATAACTGTAACTTGTATGGCTTCATAACCAACCGATATCTCAAAATACGCCAAATTGTTGTTGTAGGCCATTGTAGCTCCCGACTGGCACGACGAGTTGATTTTGAAGGATTACGTTGGAAAGCAGTTTGAATTCATGCAACATTTTCTTCAGAAACACGAGGACGGCCAGGACCCTTTCCTTTACATACACATCCTGTATCTACAAACTGTTGATACATCTGCGAGTGGTCCACCCATTCGGAGGATCAATTTGGTAGCTCAACCTGAAATGACTTTGCACTGTAATCACGGAATTACACTTCGCAAACTCGATAACACAAAATGATTTTTGCTGAGGATAGCCATTTTAAACATATGACGGTTACCAAAAAAAAAAACAGAAGACAACTGACATCTAGCGGCTATTAAATAAACTAGACTATGTATTCATTTCTCCAATAGCCGAGCCGAGGCGCAGCGATTGATAGTTTGGACAAAATAATATTTTGTAATACGTATATTCTTTTTGAAACTCGGTGTACATTCACATTCATATCAAAGACAGTTGTCAGAAAGTTTACATTAGAATATCATTATTATGTAATACTTTTCATACCAGCATTTCCTCTTTAGCCTTATAAAGAATTAGGGATCACTTATCTAGATTACTTTTGATTCATCTGCATTGAAAATTCCTCTAAACATACTCTTAGTAAATCCTGAATTTTACAAGACGCAAACAATTGACACGTTAGTTGAATCTCAGATATTCTGATATTTATGAGAAACTCATTTAAGGAAGAAATTTCCTGCTTTAAAAAAACATAGCTTTGGTGGATAATCTTGGGGTGTGTTTCTACTTCTACAAATTTTTCGTTAAAAACATTATGAATTGCTGAATCGCTAGAATCTCAAATACCCCTTGTATTGGTAAATAGAGAAGTTTAATAACGCTCAAATTTTACCAGCAGAACAGTATTGTGATTTATTTATATAAACTTCAAGACGAAATGCAGGTCGTAAATTTATTGTACATATGCCCATATATCCAAAAGATATTTTTATTTATCACATCATTCGGTAACTAAAGAAGATAGCTTCTCTACAAAATTGCGAATGGTATTTGACGGTTCTACAAAATCTCCTTCCACTGTATCGTTAAACGACTTTCAAGCTGTCGGTTCTACATTGCAGTTCAATTCTATTACGTTTTTGAAGTCACCCATATGTAACGAGCACAAGTATTACAAAAATGTATAGACAAATTTTTATTAATACATTCCGAGTGATTTACGACATATAGTTTGCAAATGAATCATTGCAAACTTATACATTAAATACTATTACGTATGGTACATCTGCCCCATTTTAAACAATGCGATGTATAAGCATTATCATTAGACTAGAATTTTAAATATCAGCAAGCATGGAAAGCAATATTCAACGATTTTTTAGTAGATGACCTATTAAATGGTTTTAATTCTAGAGAAACACATAAAAATTTGTTTTGAAGTATCTAATATCATAACGCTAGCAGATTTTGAATTGAGAAAATGGGTATCAAATGATTTAAATTTTTTACAACTTTCACTTTCAAATACCAATAACAGCGAACATTTTTGTTAAATTAGATGAAATTATGTCTTTAAAAAATATTTGTTAAATTCGGTGACATTCCAATAAAATTCAGGAAAAAAAAACTCATGTATACTTTTGATTCCAACACTAAATACATTGCAATATAATATAAATCAACGCCAAACATATAAAATAACTAAGCAAAGCATTCTATCAACCGTAGCACAAATTTACGATCCTTCAGAACTACTTTCTCCATTTACAATCATTGCAAAATTATTATTGAAACCCTATGTAAAAGCATTGCATTCACAAAGTGGAAAGAATTTATATAGGAGATACCAGTACTAAATTAATTAAACCCATTAATAGATAAAGTTCAATGCGCATATTATTGGCGTCACTCAACAATTGTTTTACCATAGACTCGCACTTTCTCATGAAAATTTAAAATATTTGTTGCTAATCGCGTGTCATTGAAACAACAATTAAGTGACGTTTTCCAATGGCATCACGTACGCTTGCAAGAATACCCAGCAGATTCCGTTTCCTGAGGTACATTCCCAAACGACCTAGTCATAATAAATTACAGTGGTTAGGTCCATCATGACTTAGCAAAGAATGGCTTATTCCATACTTACTCGAAGAAACACATGTCAATATATTTGAATTCAAGAAATTAGTTATATTTTCTATATTTTCAAAGGTTCCTGATATATTCAATAAGTATTCATATGTTTTACGTTTCGCATCGAATTAAGTTATTCCAGCCATTCGTGCAATAGCTAATTTAACTAAAAATTAATTAGAAGATGCAGAAGTAGTTATTATAAGACGGACTGAATAACAGTGTTTTTGTAACGAATATAACAAATTCAAACATTCCGAATCGATTTATCCAAACAGTTGGTTATTGTCTTTACACACTTTCTTAGATCAGTGCAGAAGACTTACAGTATGAATTAGATTAATATATGTACCATTCTATTATAATAAAAATATCCTATAATTTTGCTTAAAAGCCATCACATAACAAATATTATTATAGGCGATGAACATATGCTACTTCTTCTAGTTTCATTACAGGAACGTTATTGGTGTATCGCGGATCGAAATCTAACTTGTAAAATTGTACGCGAACGTATAACTTGTTTAAAGTAAAACCAGATGCATATAGATGGATCCAGGCACTCGTCTAACTCCAAATAGACCTTTTCAAATAAGTAGAGTAGACTACGTCTGTCCGTTTTTAATAAAAGGCCGTAAAACAAGTGGAACTAAATTAGTAAAATCGTGTTTGTCTATTTGCTTGTTTCACAACTAGTGCTCTGCATTTGGAGTTAGTTTGTGATTTAACTACAAAATTATTTTTAAATGCATTATATCGATTCATAGGTACACGAGAAAATTGTAACAAACAAATTCAGTTCTGCATGTACATTCAAGAAATAAGGTGTAGTACTCACAGTATATCTATTGTTTATTAATAAAATAAATTGAGTATAAGATTACCAGTTATTTCATTTAATATACAAAAGAAATAGAATCTTTCTTCAACCAAAAGAAAGAAACAAAGTTCCATCAAACCAGGTGGAACAATCACACATCTTAAAAACACAATTATATCTATAAATCTACTTCTACTTCGTTTGTACATTTAATTTCAATTAACCTTAATAATAAATGGTAATTCAAAAGTAAAATAAATATAATAACGATAGAAACTTGATTTCTAAGAAAAGATCGATCTTAGATCATCTATCAAGATTTTTTTATTACGTAATTCAACTTAAATCAGTAGCGGACGAAAGTTCACTTGGTAGTCAGTACGATGGAATTACCGTCGCGCATACCGGTTCAATTAGCAGGCATTTTTCCTTTTATAAATGATAAAGGCAGCTTACCTAAGCCATGAAAATGACCTTTGATAAATCACCTATTCGTGATGAACGTACGCAAGCATCATAATTTCTAAAGCAGACTAATTGAGAGATCAGATTCTGTCGACTATGATTGAAGGCGATCCGAGGGTCCCTGACAGGGATTGAGATGAAACGCCGCGCCGCCTGAAAAGTACAAATTAACGAATAAACCTTGCGTAATGGAACACGTATATGAAAGTAAGCACTATTCACTCAGAAGATGTCGTCTCTCGATATTTTCTGTAAGGTCTCAGTGAGAGTTAAATTTTAATTTATAAATTGGAAACCATAATAGACTTGAAATAATGAATGGACATTGTCCATATTTGCAACAGAGGAAAAAGTAATTTATTCGATAGAGAATTTATTCCATTAAATTGCTAATACAAGGCCTTACAAAATATAAATCGATATTTTAATAATTACTGTAGAAATCACTTGCGTAGAAATATTTCTAAGGATTATTGAAGATTTTATATAGAAGATTAGTGGCTACATTTACGTTTACTGTTAACATGTGTGAACCCAACTGTATACTAAATTTAATTTACGCAGATAAAAATATTAAAGTAGAACATTTTGATGAGTATCTTAACCATGTTAGCCTAACCTATAATGTATTTTACAGATGCAAGGCAAGAACGGCAGCCTATAACGATATCCTAAAAACATTTTCTGACAATATGAGCCCATGCAACTTAAGAATTTTTACATCTATTGAATAGTTACACATGCATGTTTTACTTTACGTAGGTCTACTTATGTCGAAGAAGTAGTATATAAGAAAATATCTATAATGACGAAATCTTTATTCCAACTGAAAACATATTTGAGTAGAAATATAGTCAGAGTTTACCATTCTTTACAAATTTAAACTGAATTATTAATACTGTAGAAATCAGTTCGATTTCTGCGTTTCTGAAATCAACGTTAATATAATACTCTTATTGGACAGAGAAGAGCCCAATACAGATGACCCCATTACCATTTACCTTTGTTGCTTTCATGAATGTATAAAACGGAGTTTATTATGAATATACTAAAAAGAACTTGGAATTTGTGAAACTTCAAACCACGATAGATACATACATATTAAATACTATTTAATAGACAAGAAAAAGGTCTAAATTGAAACTTGATAGATCTTCTGTATTCTAAAATCGCACTAATAAATTTTAAACACAAAAGATTAAGTGAGTGTCTCAACTGTCCAATTAATTTAAATTTTGATTACATTTCCAGAAAATGAAAATAGTATATATTTTATATTATTATACCTCATCTGACAGACGCCCAATATTTATGTTTAAGTAAGGAATAAATAAAACACTAAGGAATAAATAAAATAGTTTATCTAAATTTCACACTATATTATATATTTACTGCGACTAGTTTAGTCTGCTAGGAGAGGCAGACAAACAAAATTATATGTCATTAAAATTATAGCGAAAAGTAATAATTTCTCAGAAAAATGAATTAATAACTTAATCAATAAAAAAGAGCGTAAATATAATATGAACTTAATTTATCTGCATATTAATAATAAAGCCGAAAAATCTTTCAAAACATTACCATATTTTGGAACTCTGTCGGAAAAAATAGCAATGCTTAATAAAAGAACTGAGTAGCAACATAGTTGTTAAAACAGATATTAATTTATGTAAAATGTTTAGCCCGAAAATAAAAATGATCCTAAGGAGAAATGTGGTGTTTATAAACTTCAATTACCAAAATGTAATAATGTGTATATTGGCCAATCGGGAAAGACATTCAGAATTAGAACAGAAGAATCTCTACGAGGCGTAAAATACTAAAGAATTGATTATAACTTTAGCAGACATCTAATAAAAACAAACCACAATAGACGTAAAGATTTGAAACCGGAAATCCTTCACATATGTATGTAACATAAGTTTGAAAGTAAATTTCTTGGAATGCATGGAAATTAGTAAGTGTAATAAACTCAATTCTGTTAGTCTTCTTAATGATCAAACTTATTTTAAATTTATCATAATTCATAGCTCTCACTATTTCTATTTTAATCCCTTATTCCAATTGTACCTAACTATTTCATTAGTTTACAATTTTTCCTTTTCTTTATATTTACAGATATTTACAAGAATAGTGTTTTACTGGCAAGTAATGTTGTATGTATATTTTACCTCTATCCCTTTCTTGTAAGCGGATTTACTTATTTCTTTTCATTTTCTTGCATAAAGCGGATTGTAGCCTGTATTGTACTTGCTTGATAATGTCCTAGCAGATGAAACTACTCACAATAAATATATAAAATAATGTAAAATATAGACGAAGTATTTTACTAATTTCTTAGTGTTTTACTGATTCTCTGGTGTAATGATATTTCACAAAGTAACGACATCAACAATCAACTGCTTATGTTTAAGCGTTAATGATATTGCTATTTACTGAGTTGATTCGAAAGATAATATCTTCGGCCTCATTTTACTCAAAGCACCACAATGATGATAATATGCTTTTAGTCAGCGAAAATTCTTTAAATCAGGTTATTGGAAAGATATTGATTCTGTATTCGTAATAGTTCACAGGTACATATTACAAAGTATTCAGATGTAATACTTTTGTTGAAGCTCCTAAAAGTATAGAAGTTGATAATGCTTTGCATCCTTCATACTGTACTTTGTTGTATGTTATGGTCGATGAGTTATCATTAAATATGTCTTCTAATATCTACCGCTTGAGGAAACTTATGGACAAGCAAGCGTTGCGCGCAGTATATTTTGGAAGTTGTTATTCCAGGCAAAAACATAGCATTGCTTTCTCGGGAAGCAGTACTGAATTGTATCAGGTATTATAAAAAGAAGAATTCTTAAAGCAATGTAGAATTTGAATTTTGATCAACCGTGCAGAGATTTATTCAAAATTCGTTTTTTTGTTAATTGTTCATGGACCTAATATTTTGATATTTAACTATTTGCTTACAAATACGAATACCTATTTGAAGAAAATATCTCTATTCTTATTACTTCGCAAGATAGAACTGATTATGGCTAGCCTAATACTCATTTTGCCTGGAAACGAAGTGCGCTATGCTTCTAGTAAGCTTTTTAATTGTTTTCTCGAATTACATACATGAAGAAATGATAACTTTCCAATTACTTTATTGACTTAGCACCTTATAATATGTCTGAATATATAAATTCTACACGCTTTTTTGTCATATTTTATGACAATGTATAATCTTCGCTAAAAATCTTAAATCAGCGTATATTAAAAATGTATTTCGTTTTAGAAATTTGATGCATGTATATTTACAGAACATATAAACTGGAAAAATATGAAATTTATTTATACACATTAAATATTTAAACCATGCGTACTGGCGTACATATGGCACGGAGTCACTAACTAAAAAGAATATCGGCAGAACAGACGAGACAAAATTCCAAACCAAAAAATTAAACAAAATACGGGACTGCGAACTATTCTGCTATGTTTGAAGTGGAACTGGACGGGGCATGTCGCAAAAATGAGATATAATAGGTGGACGAACAAGATTATAGAGTAGCGTCCAAGATTTCAAGAATGCAGAAATAGTCGTAGAGGAAAACCTGCTACTCGTTGGATGAACAACATAAAAAAACACTGTAAACTGCATACTTGTCGTTCACGATAGGAAAAACGCGCAAAGTTTGAAAGAGACTTTTATCCAGCAGTGGACAGTATAAGCTTGTATTGATGATGCTGCTGATGATGATCTCCTGTTTGTTTGATTATATGGAGTAGTCAATGTAAATTCCTTTTTAATTCGCAATGAGACAAAGATGAAATACCCATCATAATATTAATACTTTTTAATTTCAATTAATCGAATTTCTTAGAACTCGCATCGCATCGATGACAACCACTATAAAGTCAAGCCAGATAAAACTTATGTTATCAAATCGTCAAAATTCGTGTAATTATTAGAACGTGTACATATTGTCAACATTTATTCAAGATCAAGTTCAATTCTTTCTTTAAATAGCTTTTATGCTTGCCCCTTTCCATGTACTGCATCTATAAATGCGTCATTTAATTAAGCACTGGTTTTCGAATCTTATGAAAATGATTCAGTTAAAATCCACGTATTTCTTAATGGCATTTCGTAAAAATTATATTGCATCCGATATTAGATTAATATTATTTATTCTTTTGTAACTGTTTCATCTTCTTTTAAAATTCCGAGCTTTCTAGAATTTTCATTTTATGAAAACAATAAAGGTATATAATTATAACTAAAATATATATTATTTACCCATATGTTCAATAAGTTTGTATATCGCGTTGTATATACAATAATATTATTCTAGTGTGTCTTGGTATTAGAAGTAGGCGGAAATAATTATTGACAGCTATCTTATTAAGTATTAGATACGAAAAATATTTATTAATAAGTTTGTTTTATTTATTCTTATTCTAACAAATACCCAAATATTATGTTTTAAAGTAAACAGCTTTATTTCAAATACATGATCAGCACAGTTTTCCAAATCTTCTCATTGGTACATACTGTATGTATTGGACGAGATAGAGCACGGCGTCACCGGAACGACACTGGTAAGCAAGGCTGAAGCATGCACGCGCGGCGAAATGCAGACCGAATAACTCAGAGTCGTTTAGATTAGATCGGGGTGTACGGTTATTTAGTGGCGCGCTTCGTTCGCTACTTGTTTTACCAAATTACCGGGATGGAGAAGTATAGAACTGAAGAGGAACGAAGGGAAAGCGGAGAAAAGAGCGTCTACAGCTTAGACTTCTCGATACTCCGGTTAACATCGAACGTGATGTCGCAGAAATATTTGTTGCCGTGCGATTATACTGTCCTCTTCCAAAAGCCAGGCATCCAGGCACTGAGACCACGCTTACAACTAGTTTACAACAGATAAATGCAATAATACGTTTTAGGCACGGTGCTTCTGAACGAGCCTTTCGTTTATACGTAAATATTACGTCATGAAAATTATCACAAGTGAAAACAGTAACTTTTGTAACTATCTGCGTTTTTCTAATTTACATTTTTATTCTTTTCATATGTTTATATTTGTATTTAGTCGGAAAATGAAATGTGTATATATAAGATTACAAAACGATGAATTTATAAAATTATTCAGTCGAGAAATGGAACTAAATGTCTCCCTTAACAAGACAAATGTGTTACTAATAAAAAGTTTGAAAAACCATCAGTTTAGGATAATAAATACATACATACATATACCTTAATGATATCGTACCTCATTTATTTAAGAAAACGTGAATAAACTCTAATCAGCATTATGTTTGTATCCATTTTATTGAATTTACCATCTTTTGTTCTCAGACATGAATTTTTTTAGATTAGACGAAAAATTTTACACATACGTACACACTTAAAAAGAAATTTTACATTTCGTAATAATGAAGCAGCACTAATCACTATGGCCAACACCTGGAAATAATCGATTTTCTTGAATATTATTGATAGCTACTATAGAAAAACTATTATGTTCTAGCATTATCAAATTAGTTCCATGCTCCCCACGTTATAGCGTTTTATATTTTTTATATTTTGAATGTTCGTATACATTTATATCCTTATTACTATTATTTTTAATCACTTGTGTTGGAATTGAACAGATCTTTTATTAATACTCTAAATTCCATCAGTTTCTATTTTAGAGTAACAAAATGGGTTTAAAAAATATATAAATGTAAAAGGATTGAATCAAATTTATAAACAAATTTTCGAAATTCAACTTTGAAACATGTAGGAGCTAGTAATAATGCGACAGTGATTTACGGGAATAATATTTTATTAGACCAGTACGTAATGCTGATTCTCTAACACAGAAACCGTCCCTATATTGCACACTATTGATGGCAATAAGACTACTTTGTAAAAATTAATAATCCCAACAACTTAATGCTTATTAGATAGACCACAAGTTATTATTATGCCCGTGCTCTTGGTACAACTCAGGATCTTTAGCTAGCAGTACTCGCTTACACAGGAAAGAGAAAGCACGAAAAGCCTTCCCAGACAGCAGGCTGTAGAGTTCAAAATTGCGGACAGATTAAATGTCAACCATATTACAATACTACAGTTATTCAATTCAACGTTTTTGTAAGAAACCAGCAACATGAAATGTGTTATATATAATTTTAGTGGTTGGAGAAGCGCGAACTTATAAGATATATATTGTAAAGCTACCAATTAGTCTAAGGACAATTTTGCTAACACTTTGATGGAGTGCACTAGATGTAAATAGCTATCCCTTGCTATTCAATAGTGAAAGAATAAACATAATCCCTATAAATCGAAAGTCCAAAGTCCCACTCGCATATGGAAATATAACCTATTCAGTTACAGTTAATGTAATGATCCTATACATAACAAGCAAAAATTTCGAAACTTAATGATTTAAATCACAGCATTTATGAAGTTTTTTTAATTAATAAAATTTTTAGTTGATTTATATTTCATTTACTTACTACATAGGAATTTCATATATATGTACGTGTATTATCATCATATTTACAACTATTTGGTAAAACTATATCAAATTCTTTACAAATCCATTAGCATATAGTCATACAATTAATAATAAACTGATTTAAACCTAACTATCGTTTGTGAGAGTTAATTATATTGTTTACATTTTTTACTAATATTGTAATTTATTATAGTATCATTAATTAATTTAAAATATTATAGCAATCTTTTATATTTTTGTCTTATCTTACAATTACTATTCATAGAAAGTTCTGATGAATATTTCTAAAGAACTACCTTAAATAATTTAAATATAATTTGTTATATATGGTCTGTCACTAAGTTATTGTGGAATTAAAGACCTAGTATCGGTCATATACATTCCACCAATTAATCTCACGAACATGAAACTTCCAACTTTATCTACACTACTTCTCCAGTAAGTACACAATACACACAATCATGTTAACATATCCCGGTTCTTCTATCTCCTTCCAGAACTCGCATATGTACCCATATCTTGATCCCTTTGCCAGTTACTCGTTCCTCCGACGGCAGCAATTTATATTTACCATCCTTTTGAGCGCACTGGTAGAATTTAATTGGTATAAAGTATACGGTAATCCGGATTCAAAATCTTGCTTCTGAAATCAATTTAGCGTAATGTTCGTAAATCTGCCTCTAAACGTGTATCTACAGTAGCTGCGAATGGTTGCTTCTTTCTGCCACCACACACTTCTACTTACAGTCCAGTCCTTGGAACAGTCGTACACCATTTACATATACATTTAACATTTTTAAATCATAATACTTTTAATTGTATTTAAATTAGTTTAATAATTAATGTAAAACGAAGGTACTAATAATAATTAATTCGTTAACATTTCTATCAGAGTATAATTGATTTTAACTAATTTCTGAAAGAACCACATATCGTGCAACAATGCTAATCAGACTCACTTTCTAAAGAACTGAACGGGCAATAGCTATTTTAGACAGTTAACTAAAGTCTTTTTAAATTACATGCTATACAAGTATCATTGATTAATGGCAATTACTCTTTAAAACGAAGAAATATATCCTATAATTATAATAACCTTCCTCTTACAGTACAGTGAAATATGTACCTAATATCTAGCATGAAAAATACCAATTCGAAAACATGAAATTACATATTTAATAAATTTATGATTCAAATTTTATTGCATTTGATTAGTCCAAGTAGTGACATGTAATTAATAAAAAGAATATATATATATATATATATATATATATATATATATATACATAACAATGTTAAATAAACCGATTGCTGGTACCTGTGTTGAAAAATTTATTGTATTAATTCTTTTTGCACATGTATCACGAAGCTCTACTATATTTCTATTTATAACTTTGTAAATGATTATGCTCCCGCAATTAATTGCTCTCATTTTCTGATTATTTTTACCAAATATTACATGTTAGCAGAACAAAGGAGAATTCGAAAATTAGTGCAACTGATATAACGCGATAAACTAAGAGTGAGACCCATACAACAAGAAAATACGGAGAGTGATTGTAAATTAAGCCGAGCTACTGCGTTTGTAGCAAGTTTTGCCTCATTTAAGCTTTGAAATCAGGTGTTTGATTTCAAAGCTTCATAGTTGTTGTCTCAAAGTTAACCAGATCTGATGAATAGTGTGGATGCGGAAAGAATTTCCAGCGCGATTCGTTTAAAACATCATTTGCTTTTCGTGCGGTTTCTTGAAAAGCGCCTGCCATAACGGGTCAGATGAAAGATTAGAATAATATCTTACGTTAATTATACTCCCTTTCGCTACATAATCCACAAGAATAATCTCCACGCAATCCCCTAAAACAGTAAGCATTACTGTTTAAACAGACAGAACTGTACTTGTATTATGCGGAGGGTCCTTTTCCATTGGACTGATTTTGTGCGTTAATACCAATATGTCAGTAATTAATTATTCAAAATTAGTTGTCATAACGTGATACAGCTTTTAGTGTTGGCGACATTTGTCAAACATGTTGAGATTCTGTTCTTGTCCCAACAGCCTTGGTATCCAGGGACCTAAAACCTTATTCACACCCAAATGTTCATATAAACCTGTCATATGCCTTATTACTGCGCGGATCATCTTCTAGATCGACTCATCGATAGAGACAGTATTTTTGCATTCTGCAGGCTCTATAAATACAACTTGCAGATGTTCAACCACTTCTTAAGGTTTTGCACCATTTTCAAACAAAAGGAAAATGAAAGCTATTCGTACAACTTCTTCTATGGTTATACTATTAGCAGTATGGAGTTAAGTATACATCAGTCATAAGTAAACTAAACAATGTTTCTCCGGGTAACTGTTTATACATGTCAAGACTTGTCACTGACCAATAACGAAATCTATAGGATGTATGTAATTGAACTAGAGACAAACTTAAACTTTGGAAACATCATGTTTTCGGTAATTATTGGTTCAAGACAATAATTTTATTTGTTTTTATTTAAAAACGCATGAATTTCTAATGGTAACTATCTATTGCAAGATATTCATAATGATATTATGGATACATTAGATTATTCTGTCCTTTCATATGTAGCAACTAAAGCTGTAATATGCATCAGGTGTCAGCGCATCAAAAAACGGCCACGATCAAAGAAATGGTTGACTTGAACAATGACATAAAACTCAAAGAATTACAGTCAAATTTATAGCTGGAACGACTGGGTTTTTACTAGACACTGTTGAAAATATTCTGCAAATTGCTTCTTAGAAAATCTTCTCTAATTAGATTTATAGAATGTTAATGGTTGATCGAAAATACAGGTAGGTCACCGTAAAGCTTGCTTGAGAGATAATTAATTATTATTATATTATTAATTATATATATATCCGGTAAAATTTATTACAAGGGCACTTTTCGATATATTTCTCCCGTTGGATAAGTCTTGGTATTTTCTTGAAGTGATTATTCTTCTTGATTATTTATCATATCGATATACCATCAGGTTGATGTTATACGATTCTTATTCCGAAAATTCATAAAAGGACAAAATTGAGAAGATTGGGAATTAACTTCACTAGAATCACGCTCCAGCTTACAAGAGTGGCGTTTTAATGATTGTTATATATACTCGGGTTTCTAAATTTTTAAGCAACCGTCATATTTTTAATAAATGACCACTGGCGATTATTTATCCCTAGACTGAAGGAGTATTTAGTGACACTGCTAGTTGACGGCAGTTACCTGTTGATATAATGACCAACTTGTAACTGCTGCTTTTTAAGTAGCAATTCACAATACACAGAGAAGGTTCTTCTGGAGGCAACAAAGATATTGGTCATCAATTAACCAGATATAGTAACGTTTTACAATAGATTAATCATCGTATTGAGTATTCGTATTAATATCGATTTAAATGGAACTGAATAGTAATTACTTTACTACTATTTAAAATTAGTATTAGTTTAATTGACTAAGAGTAATATATTATTAATATTACTTAATAGTCGTCAGTATGACTTACTGACTTACTTAAGTGTTCCTATTTTGCTATCGGTCTAAGTTTGTTTCTTCTTCTACATTTTCAAAATAAATGCTACGCTTTCGACATGACAAAAATGAGTAGATCTTCTTATTATGAAGCTGTGCTGATGTATTGAAAGCGTAGTTACGATTTCAGCATTTAGCTCCTGGTATATGTTAGACTCAAATAATTTGGGAAATTGTTTAAAAGTTTACAATTAGTCACATTAGATGAATCACACTTTTTACACATCTACACAGCTTATTTTCCATAAAGAAAGGCGAAAGTTTTAATAATAATAATAATGGTAAATTTTAATGGAGACCGTGATTGATTAAATTAATCAATTGAGGTTTGATGTAAACCCTTTCCACAATAATTTTTATATTCTGTATACATATTTCGGCAACAAAGTTGTTGTCATCACTTGAGAATTAATCACAGTGTCGCAAATGAAACTTCGGCAAAACTTGTCTGAACTGTCTGTACCACGGCAAAAACTGCACACAGACAAAGTTCATATTAGACCTGTGTGACTTTCGACGATGTAAGTCTGGTACAGACTTTGTGTCTGTGCGGATTTTGCCATAGTTCCATGTGCGACATAGTGATCAATTATCTGCTGATAATAACAACTTATTTGTCAAAATACGTATATACTTTTTTGTAGAAAGGGGCTATATTAATCATAATCGATTAATAATAATAATATTTAAGGTACAAAATAATGGTTCAGTGAGATCACAACACAATCTCTAACAAAAAAGCTTGGCAGTTCATCACGTCCTGTCAATAAATTTGGTTTACTTTGTGTAGCACTACTTAAAACATTCTACAGTAATCAAATTCAAGGTCCATCTTATAGAGGATGAGGTCAATCCAGACTGAAAACGGTTGAAAACATATTAGAGTTCTTATATAACCCACTTTACTATCAGTAAATTCGAAAATTCAACAAGATTTTGAGTAAAGATAGACTCGACATAAGGTAATTATTATAATCAATAATAATATAGATCTCATACTGTTGAAATCAGGACAATTTCTAGGATTATTATATTCATCGATTTCCTAGAATAATTTTTTTGGCTTTAACCAGACCTCCAAGGTGCAAAGATATGTTTAGAAAACCAAAATTTCGGACAGAGTAGTCCAGAATATTATAAATTCCAACATTAAATACAAAAACTGCAATACTAATGTACAAGACTCACTCTTTAACAAAATTGCGATCAAATATCGTTAAAGTTTGACTAAGAAATTTAATTTACGTTTTTAATGTTAATATAGTTGTTAGCCGATGATCAAAAGCGTCAAGAAGCACTGCAAGGGCCTTGAAACTACTCATAAGGACACAAAAATCTTGGAAATGGTTATCGTACTGCTTTGAGAATGAGCCTGAAACTAAGTACTATAATGCTGAATGAAAATCGCCACCAGTTTTTGAAAAAAGTCATATAGAAAAGTTAAGAGGTGAGGATAATGCTATTTGTGTGATTTCAAAGGCACCATCCAAAGAATCAAAGAATTCGTTTAGACTGGCTAAAGGATTAGTGGTATATTATGAATAACGTTATGCAGACAACTGAGTAGTTTTTAACGATAAAGTACATACGCCTCTATCGTTCAACAACTGTGAGAAAATTTTTGAGGAAAAGTTAAATTCGTGTCTGATCAATCGTCGTATTCTATTCGCTTTACCATTCCGTGACTTCTTTATGTTTCCTCTATTTCATTTACCTATGAAAGAAAATCGATAAAATGCCAGTAAAAATGAACATGACTGTCTAGGCTATCCAAAAGATAAATACAAAAAGCGCATTTTATGAATTAACTACCAAACTATATCAAAGAGTCAAAGAAAGTATATTCAATCAAATAACTTGTGTTATACACAAATATTCGTTGTTTGTATAAAGAATGTAAAGAATGATTCGAAAAATATATGTAGACTATTAATTAATTTTATGTTTTATAAGCTGGACCGAGAGTCATGTATGTAGATACATATTTCTTAATGTTTTTAAGTAATTTAAGAAACAAGTGTAAATTATGAAAAATTTAGCGGAATGTTTGACAATATGATTTTTTATTCTCCGTCAATTTCTAAAATCGTTTTTCGAATGAGTATTAATTGGGAACACATGGATAGTTTTCAATTTAACTATAAATTAAGAAAAAAAATGAGAGAATCACCAACATATGTTAACACCAAAGTCAGTAAACGTTATTAATAAGTGCCGTAACATCAGGAACAGCAACTCTTGCGTGTGTATGTGCAACGAGAGAATAAGAAGCAGACTGATTTGATCAACATCACATATACATCAATTTGTCATCTCTGTGAATGGTATAAATATTGACGCCATTAATCAGTCGTCGCTTCGACATGATGGACAGCCTGAGGTTTTACAAATAAGCTTCAAACTCTCCTCCTGTTTAAATATCTCTACGATCGCGGGCATTTGGTTCATGTCTTTTCGATACGTTCGTAAATAACGACTTTTTTTAAACTTCCCCAGTGAATTTATTAGAATCATTGTGGAATCATAAATACATCAGGCCGTGTTATTCTCTGGAAACGCGATAAAAATATATAATGCATATGTACGTCTATAAGTATTCACACATATATCTATATATAAATTTGGGCATTTTGGATTCAAACACCGTCTCTGACGATTTGATATTTGAAAGTTTTATACTTTTTATTAACAGGAATGTATTCTTATGTTAAGTCAGTAACACATTATTTGTATAATTAGTCTAATTAATATTTATGTACCTTTAAATTATATGACGTAGCAAGGAACTTTTTAGAAGCGTATGAACGCAATAAAGAATTTTTAAATATGTATTACTTTCATTATCGGAGTTTATTAACTGTACGATATTATGCCGAGTGTCCCATGATACGATTGCGGTAACTTAAAGGTGTGCTACTGTAGCAATTTCAAGCTAAAAATATCTAATGAGCACATGCCCAAAACTCTATTGTAGTTTAAGATAACCTTACTAATAGGTATTATGTATGGCTTCAAGAAAAGTCTCTATAAAAATTATTCAAAAAGAAGCCGCTTTATTGAATTGGTTGTTCAAAGTGTCCACCTAGTTGCTGTTTATATGGTCTAAATTTTCTTGCAAATGAAGAGGTGGCTCTGCTGACAGTCTCAGGATCAGCACAAATTGTTTCTGCGGCCTTCACAATTCTAGCACCATGTTGTTCTCTGTCTTCAACTTATTCTGCATAGATCATAATTTTCATAGTAAATAATCTTAAGTTTGGTGATCTTGCGGCTAAGCTACTGCTGAACCTCTTCAAATCCACTGGTTCGTATAATTTTGATTAAGAAAATCAGGTGTACCAACATTTGTCGTCTTATATTAAGAGGAACGTCATCCAGAATGTTGTAAGGTCATTTTCACTTTATAGGAAAGGTAAATAACGAACGATTATAAACGATTCAACAGTCATCGATAATATCACACGAAACATTCACTGAAACAACATCGGTACATAATACTTCTATTAGTAATGTTATCTAAAACTTCAAATACTCGTTGCTCAACTGCGGCAGAATTTTACGAATACGCTTAATAGACATATTTAACATGAAATTCCTATTATTTTTCATATTTCTTTCATAATATGCTGAATGCAAAACGAGTTAATTCAACACCGTGTATATAGGTAATGTACATAGATAATTACATAAGACTCAGACGGAAGTTTACATATTCATGGGTGACAAATATTGTGTAAATAACTATAATGTAAATACTCGAACACAACGAAAATTGTAAAGAATGGATATTTTAAATTAAAAGTGGACCATTGGATTTTCATGGTATAAAACGCACCAAATCGTTCTACAGTTAAAAAATGTATCGAAACATTTTAGGATATTAGTCCAGTTGTCAATAAAAATACAGATTTGTCTTCAGTCAGGATGCACTGACTGAAGGTATTACTGAGAATCCAACAATTTCGACTCGTCACCGTTCACACGATTTGGCAATTTCAAAATGCACTTTACAGCTGAGTTTAAAGAATGATCGTTATTTTTATCCTTGTAAGTTACAGTTAGCTCTAGAAATTAAACCGACGGATCATGCATTTGTCCACTGGGTCCTGCAAAATCAAGAAATGGACCTCGATTTTTCAAAAGAAAAATTATTCAGAGATTTCATTGGATGGACACAACTCTCGTGTTTGGGTTGCTAAGAAGGCTCCGCTAGTACATGAGAAAAAAATGTAAATATTTTAGAATGACAGAGTTAATGGGTTATATTTTATCGAGAACTAAGTTGGCAGTGTAGTAACGGTTAAGTGTGCCCTTTATGGTTACATAATAAGAGGGTTTTTGTGGACTGCCTTAATCCGTATTGATCTGGACGATATATGGCTGAAGTAGTACAGGGCAATCTGTCACACGGCACAGAAAACAATGCAGTTGTTGCAAAGGAGATTTCCCGGCCGTGTCATCTAATGCAAAAATACTGAGGTAGGCAGAATTGCACGTCGAGATTGTATGATATCCTGCCATGCATTTCTTGGCTATGAAGTTTTGTTAATATTTCAATCATTCAATCATTCAATTACAAATGGTGAGCTTAAGATTGGAATTCTACGGGTCATTGGTGAAATTGAGCAAGAAATGTGCGCAAATGTCATCAAAAGCGTAAAATTTTCTGACAAAGAAATGGCAGCCATTTGTCGAATGGTGTTTCATATTTAATTGGAAGTGCCATGGATTTCGCTTATAGGAGAGTGGCCGTGCATTAGTCTGTATGCTACTGACCTTTCTTCCTCTTTGCTTAGTTTTTGACCTCCATGTGACTGCCCTATAGATTGTCATGGCTCTAGTTACTTATTATCATATATAGTATATAATATATACTATATATACATATATTATATTGCGATTATCCCTTTATTTTGAAATGTATATAATTACTATATAATTACTGGTAAGTTTGTTATGTTTATTGCTATAAACATTAGACGCCGCTTTTTCGTCTGTTCTTTTTTTACTACGCTGTTTTTGATGTGTTATTAATATACATACAACTGGAACACGCCGAAGGCTCTATATAGTTAATACGTTTTATTTTTCAGTGGAAACGTTCTAATTTCCCTTTAAAATAGCTAATACAAGATAATATATGTAAGTTAATATTTCATTTAATAAATTTGATTATTTCTGTTATTACGATTTCCTTTATATTTTATATGATTTTTGCTTTGAGTATGAAGTAGATCCAAGCAGACTACATAACCATTTAGTTTAATTTTTAAATTTTGAAATTAACTTAAATTCCTTGAGATGTTGAACAATAAAAGTTATTACATATTATGACCGTTATTATTATTTTTATTATTATTACACAATCATCTTGGAGCTAATTCTACAAAAACTAACTCAACGTATTATTGAGGATCTAACTTTTTGTCCACGTTCTGCATGTGTTAGTTCTTTTGCAAATGGTAACTGTGGGTTTTCATATGATACGTATTTAGTTTTCGAAGAAACAAGTGTCTATGAAAATTGTTGTAAGGTGATTATATAAATTACGATTGAATATAAATTATTATTCAAAATACTAGCTTTGTCGAATCTGAGATAAAAAATCCTATGTGTACATATTTCATAAACTGTAACGAGTTTTAAGACATGAAAGATGGTATTATAGAGCATACAATAAAGATCCGAAATGAATTTCAAAACAATAACAAGAAATATATGGCGTTACGTCTAAATAAAATGTTATGAAAGTGCAAAACCAGAAAAGATTTCGGCATATTTTTGTGGTAATTTATGATATTAGATTTCATTGAACAGTTTTCTTGATGAGATAAAATTTAACTGTAACCTTTTCCTAAACACTATTCATTAGCTATGTATATTAATCTTTAGAAAACTCTATTTAAGATTCTATGTTGTCCCAACATTCTGGCGGCTTTCTATAATATTATAATATAAATGGAAACTTAATTGTTTAAATTGTGAATTTGTGACAATCATCCTAATCAATAGTAAATCAATATTATGAAGACAACGTTGCTGTAATTTGGAAACTTGATGATTTCTCAATTTACTCCTGACTTTCATTTTCTGAATTCCAATGAAATTACTAAAAGAAAGTATTTAGAAAATATGCTCACACACACGTACAAATGGCGCAATCACAAATAGATAGATATCTTTAAGTACTCGGGTCCTTAGGGTTACTGGAACAGAAAGTAATCTGATAATCACAGTAGAAGTTAGGACAGACACGTTTCTATATAATTAGTGTACGATAACATTTCTGTCATATCTCTTTAATGGATGAATGAAGGTAGAGCAAAATCTGGGTTATACAATATAAATTTTCCAAACGTGTATACTAATTCAAATGCGACTGAAGCCAATAACACCATTCTATATGTGTATTAATAACGATATATAAGTATGTATGCATATTACACATGCATGTATGTTCTATACTTCTCATTTCAGTACTTGCTAAAATTTAAAATAGTTATTTAAAAAATAAAAATATTTCATTGTGTGTACACCTTTTGCATTTTGCTGGTATTCAGATCATTTAAATTAACTTAAGCTGTAACATACTTTTCTTTAATATGAGATACTTTTCATGTTAACAGTCTCAGAAAAAAGAATCAACAACAATCAGAAGAGCTTTTATGTGTATATACGGTGGATAGAAAAGTATATGAACATCCCGAATTTTTTGTTATTTACTGGAAATATAAAATGTTCATATATGACAAAGTAGATTATTTTAGAAGTGCTACATAGATATATATATATATATATATATATATATATATATATATATATATATAAACTTTGAACGTTATTGACATTCATGAAACATTAACGAAATATGTAAATCTGGTTTCAAAACAAGTATTTGCTTAGTATTTATTTATTATTTTATTATTAGTATCTATTACTTTCTTCTATGTTTGAATATGTACAAACGTGGAAGAAATAAATTTATTTATTGTCTCTAAATACGTTTTGGTATTTCGCATACCTTCAAAGCATGGACTCCACTAACTGTTTTGTCATTTTTGAAATTTTTTCACTTTCTTCACGTATCACTATTTTCAGGCTATAATAAATTCATAGGTTATTAGGTACAACATTCGCCACAAGGAAGAATTATAAATACGATGTATATCAATTTTCTTTTTCTACAACTAAAACTCTTTTAGTTTAATTTTAGAATATCGAATATTTTCAAAATACTTACTTGCATTCTGCCCTGTTTCTATGAACTATAGTACTGAATTGATTAAATGGACATTTGTCGAAATATCTATCATGTAATGTAAATAGTGTTTATTCAAAGAGAGCCATATACCAAAAAGCGCCGATGTCACATTAGTATCCTTCTCTAGCGTATACCTTTAATATGCCGAAATATATAGACTTTAAGGAATATTTACGTGTACAACATAGCATTAAATTAGTAAAGTAAAAAATTAAAAGTTTTAGTCTTTATCGTATGATAGTCTTTGAAATTTATCAAAAGTTAATGAAGTGATTATTCGTATTTTCTTTTAGTAATTACAGATAAGTTTTGTAGATATTGCCCTAGTTTTTTATTTACTTTCAAATTCCACAGAGTATTCAATTTACTTCAACAACCTTATAGTCAATTCTTATTTAAATAATGTTGACTTTTATAAACTAACAAAAAGCAATAAATGAACCAATAGTGATGATTAATACACGTAATAAGAAGAGGTACAGTTTTTGATATGGGGATTTTAATTTAGCATAAAATTGTTATCCACTTTGTTTATTATTATTAGAAAAAGTAATCAAATTTAACAAAGAATAACAATTCGCCATTGGATGTATGGTAATTAAAAAGCTTAAACAATTAGTGTAGCAAGAAACAGTCCTTAAGGCTATTCTGATAACATCAGCAAACGAACCGCTGGAATGCTGGATTGTATAAACCCTTTAAACGATGTAAATAGACCTAACAACAGTTGAAATAAAATACTGTCAGGGACAATTTCATATAATGAATTAGAAATTCGCTATAAATCTGTTTCGGACAATATGAGCATATGAGAATATTTTATTTTTTTGTATATATTTTAATTTCATTCAAGTAAAATTGTTGCTTAATTAAATGTAATGTAAATTCTCAGGACAAAGATCTCAATTAATGAAAATCCAATGTGGTATTTATATAATTTTGCTTAAGTGTATTTATGTGTCTTATTAAATTTTGAACAAACCTTGTATGTATGATGTAAAGATTATAAATGCATTGTATTTTCAGAATGCATTTATACTCGTTTTATTTTGATATAGATTTTTCCCATTCTTATATTGTCTCTTTCATTTCAAAAGAGTATAATAATTGTGTATAATCCTTTAATTATATTTAGTATATTTCCTTTATATATGAATATTGTACCTCTGATATACAATATATCAGTCAACTAAACTATTTTCAGGGCGAGCGTGGTCTACAATTACAAGGATATAAGTTTTGCAGTGCATAATTATTCAAATCTACTTGATTGTTTAATAAATTATTGCATTTTTATGTTTGTTTATTTCTGTTATCTCATGTAGTGTTAACTTTATACCTTTATTATCCGATTTGTTAGATTTATTTATACCAAAGCCAAAATAAGTAAATCCAACAAATCCGGACGGTATAAGCTTTCTTGTGGTGATTGCTCTAAGATATTGTACATATCGCTCAAACTAGAAGATTTATGAATAAAAACATAAAAGAAGTTTTAATCAAAACAAAAATGATTCCAATTATGCAGTATAAACATTCCTTTAATTCGGTGTTCATTATTTTACATTCAGAAAATAAAAGGATAAAGTTCTTACTTGAAACTATAGAAAAAAACAACAATAAAAAATGTAATAGTTTATCAAATGACCAAACAGATTTTAATAATTTCCCACTCTTAAACTTATTTCCTTGTAATTGTATAACACCGCCACCCTGAAAATAGTTTAGTTGGCTAGAATATATTCCTTTTGTGTTACATTTACCTTTTAGTCTGAAGAAATCAGTGTTGGTGATACAATCGCTCCTATTTCTTAAGAAAAATATTTTATTAAAATCACACAAATGAGTTTTTGTTTTTAATTTAATTATATTAGTTCTTGTTAGTACAACGTAAAAGTATCTATATAATATTAGCAATTCAATTTCAAAATGTTTCTCTTTATAAGTTCATATTTATTGTTATACCCTCAATTCAAATTGTAATAGTTTCCTTATACACGAATGAATCTGTAAATCGCTTACTTGTACGATACATAATTTGTAGATAGATGGCAATTAACTGGTAAAATTCACTATAAATACGGTACCCTTGTATGTCAGCATTAAATAGCTTTAATGCTAACGTACACTAATTAGACCAAGACGTGCTCGTTTCACAACCCAACCGTTACAACAGCGGCAATAACGACGTCCAATTCCTTAAACCATGGATGCCTCGGAATATGCTGGGAAATCTCCGGACGACCGTTCATCTTCGAATGTCCATCTCATCTCTCTTATCAAAGGTCCTGCCTTTCCTGTAGGACAAGTGTTTTAACCGCCTCCTCGAAACTCCTTAATTATAGAACGAAACTCGATCTATATCTGGAAGGTGATGAGATAATTGTTCCTTATCTTCTCTCGAGTTCATGCCATAATTTTGCTTAAATGAAAACTGTTACGAAATATTTTCAAACATAAAATTATCGAAATAAAAAATATGCTTCAAACAAATCTTTATAAATGTTTAAAGCAAATTTATCTGTCTTTGTGCGTGTTACATTTTAACCAATTTTGGTATTTCATAAACTTAATATTTTTACACTTCAGTCTGTTCGTTTACCAGTTCACAAAAAATTGTTTATGTTGAATACTTTCTTACCTTTTGAAGCAGATGTATGTAGGCTAATACTAAAATTATAAATAAGGTACGTTACTGTATTATATTTCTACTATTCACCTATAAGATAGAAGGTACAATATACAAAGATCTTAGAAAGTTTATTTATTTGAAAGAATTGAGTGTATAGTAATTCTTTAAAATTTAATCTTCAGGGTTGAACTACTGCACAGTTTCAGTGCAGTAGTTCAGCCCTGAAGATGTCTCATACAAATGGGTACGAAACGTCGGCAGATATACATGTGACACGGTTCTAGCCCGGAAACCCAGAAGCAGATTACTATAAGTTCAATACCTAAAACTAATTGGGAGAGGGAGAGATCTGCTTACCTGGAATCTCAAATAAATAATTTTTAGAATTTTCGCCAGCTTTTATTAATACATCTCGAAATTGTTATTGAAGCTCCACTTAATTTCCAGATGCATCTTCATCACATGCTTCCAGCTCAGGTTTTAATTTTTTCACTTCACTATCTTTACTTATTTTGTACCCATATCGAAAATATTATATTTCGCCTCACTGTTTTATAATTTTACTTATATATTAATACTATTTCCTGTACTTCGTTCCACTTTTGACATCAATGCAATATTTTATCTATTTTTTATAGGGTTGAGACAATATAGAATTAAATTAATTAAGAAAATGTGTATATTTATTAACGAACACTACGAGGGTAGGTGTTTATATTTCGGGAATAGCAAACAAAAAAAAATTTTTATTATCGAAAATACTATTATTACTTTTCAAAATATTCTCTTTGAAAATCAATGTACTTTTGCATATGTTTAAACCAATCCGAAAAATATTGCTACCACTGTGAAGGCGGTATCTCCAAAATACAAGTTTTGAATGCCTCAACTGCCTGTCCGGCGTAGAAAGCTGTTGACCACGAAGCTTATTCTTCACGTGTGGGAACAAAAAGAAATCACAGGGTGCTAGATCAGAGCTGTATGGTGGATGGCTCATTAAGTTAATGTTTTGCCCGGTCAAATATTCAATTGTTTGAACCGACCTGTGAGAGCTCGCATTGTCATGGTGGAGAATGATCTGTCGTTTTCGGTTTGTTTTCCTTATTTTTTCAAAAATTATTGTCAAACAAATAGTTGTGTACCATTTGAAATTGACCGTTCTACCACTCTCTAAAGGCACGGTTGCAACGTGACTGGTTTTTCCAAAGAAACAGGCGACCATTTGTTTTGATGGGCTACGAGCGTGAACAACTTTTGTTAGTTTTCGCTCATCTTGGAATACCCACACAGTCGAGTGCTGTTTACTATGGGGCTCATACTTATAGATACAAGATTCGTCACCTGTGAGGACTTTATAAATGTTCTTTGAAGAACCGCCATTGTACTTTTTGTCCATTTCTTGGCATCAATCGACGAGAGTCCTTTTTTGAGCGGTTGTCAAATTATGTGGTACCCAACGTGAACATAGCTTCTTAACGGCTAAATGTTCGTGCAGGATCTTGTGCACGCTAGTGTTAGTAATACCTAGAGATGCCTCGATATCACGGCATGTCACATGACGGTCTTGCATTATCAATTCAGGCACTGCATTAATGTTTTCCGACACAACAACATTTGTGGAACGACTTTCACGAAATTCATCGTCCAAAGAACGCCATCCAAGTTAGAATTCACTATACCAGCGATATACTATAGTTTTCGATGGTGCTTCATCACCACATACAGAATTCAGCTCATCGATACATTCTTATTGAGATAATCCACACCGAAAGGTATGAAAAATAATTGCGTGAAAATGTTCGAGAGTTAATTCCATTTTTTCGCTGACATAAGATTTTCAAGTTACTGTCAACAATAGAAGTAGCGACCGGATAATAGAACTGTCGAGGTAAATATATTTTCAAAAATGACACATTTCACGATGCAATCTCCAGATCGGAGGCAACACTAACAGTGCTGCCAGTTCCCGAAATATAAACGGCTGCCCTCGTGTAATTGATATAAACTTTTAATATTCACTTTCACTTGACACGTATCCAATTGTTACATGTGAGTAAAACTACTGATAGCTCCAGGAAAGTGAGTAGCATAATCAAAGTTTAGGGATCACGAAATTTTATCACAAACCTCTACAAAGTGTGATTAAATCCACAAGAAAGCTATATCCTTTACGTACCAAAAAAGTTTATATTTGACATTATTATTACTATAGTTATTGCCGCTACTACGGCTATTTGAGGTTTGAAAGTCATTACTGCAGCTACTATGGATATTGTAGTCTCTAAATGCCAAATGTAACATTCGTGATCAATGTTACTCTCTAAAGATAATACAATTAATATCTTCTTCGAGTTTCAAGTAATCCTCTAAACGCTTAACATCGTTTCAATGAGAATTAGCTGAATAACAAAACTTTTGTAGAAAGTTAAATCACTTTGGATAAACAGAAATTTATCAATAATATTTAATAAAATGGTTAATATATTAACAAAATGAATGATGCCGATGCAGTATGGTGGACAAGGAATTATGCAAGCAATTGAAATAATGTACCAAAAAAAGTAAAATATTGAAATAAAGAAATAAAAATCAAAATTTCGGCTACGTTTCTATTTTTCCTTTTAAGGTTTACGATATATTGAATTTAACTTTGTTTATCCAGTGGAATATTTTTATTTGTATTACTCAGTTTGATAAATGTAATGAAAATTAACATCAACATTCTTATTTGTTAATAGATATTTTATGTGTTCTTTAAATATTATACTGATTCGAAATCAATTATCTGCAGTTACTCTTCTTGCTGCGTACATAGTTATCAATCTGCTAGGCGCCAAATTATGCGCTAGCTAAAAGCTAAATATACAGTTTTAATATACAGCAAGCAATACGGATACCTAAAACGGAATTTTGGTCAACTCAAAATTTATGGGTGATTTGATATTATGATTTGGACGTTCAAACGAAAATTTGCCAGGCGATGGAAGATGTCACTAGCAGCTCAAAAAATAAACCTTATGGTAATTTAATTTGGCACCCGTATATGAATGCAGAATTACAGCCGAATGCCCAAAATATTAGAGAATGATCAATTGATGGCAGCCAAAATTATATATATACACATATATTTGACGACTTTCAGCGACAGACCAACTCCAGAACCTGACGAGTGAGATCTCGTTGAACTATCGAGAAAACGGTCCTTCTCAGGACACAACTTACACGAGGCTTAGAACTCAAGAAAATACTTCTTCATCGTACGTTCATGAAAATATCAAGTGTATACATATACATATATTACAAACTAAGGCAATTAATTTTTCTGATAATTATAAGGGCAACTTCTATGACGTTTTAGGAAACATTAATAAATATGTTGTTACGTTTGCACTCGAAAGAGGAATAACAAGAAATACAT
Source organism: Dermolepida albohirtum (assembly GCA_031893035.1). NCBI lineage: Eukaryota > Metazoa > Arthropoda > Insecta > Coleoptera > Scarabaeidae > Dermolepida > Dermolepida albohirtum. The sequence continues at coordinate 2,949 of JAVIWB010001606.1, read as the reverse complement.
TAAATAGAAAATTTTCATTCTACTAAGCCCTGTATATCGAATGTCCCTTTTTGGTTCGACATTCTAGTATAAATAAACACACACAGACACACGTACTCTTGTTTATACATACACACAAAAAGCTCTGACACTCATATATCCCCTGTTGTCACCGTCCGTCGTCTAAAGCGGATCCCATTGTTCGATCGAACTGATTTACCACAAGTCCACAAGAATACAATGCGATGCAGTAGTGCACCGCGCGCTCTTTACCACCGCTCCGTCGTCGCCGCTGCCTCTTTTCTCTTGGCCCCTGGACATGGGATACATATCGGACGGTAGTTACTCGAGGACATTATGTATATATCCGATACAGTCGATAGAGTAAGAATGCGCCTGGACTGACCTCATGCAATGAGATCACAAATAACTCTCCTCCTGAGGAGAGTCAGCAACGTAAGTGCACAAAAGTAGCGGCGAAATCTCTTGCTGATGACTTAGGCCTTTAACTATAAAGATACACTGAAGCGAGGATCGGGTGTGTGATTCTCCTTTTTTGTCAGCGAACGCATAAAACTCTTTCTTTATCGGGGTGTCGTTCAAACATTGGAGATGTTCTTCGGCGACTGTATTGTACCTACCATACCGTATGTTCTTAAAACAAATGAGGAGCGTAATACATGGTAGTAATTGGGTTTTTTGTATGTATCATCAGTAAAAATACTCAAACAAAAAATTCTTTTTAATTCAGCCCCATATCTCATGTTTAAATTAGTTGAAACAGTTATGAATAGTAACGAATTTTAAATTCAAAATGTCTTACTATTTTTCCATAGAGCATATTTATTTTATAACATGACTGCATATATCTTAGATATTTAATTGAAATTTGAAAGTAAAGAATATTTTTTTTTTGGAGAAATCAAAATTATTATTTTACTGCAACATTTAAATCGATTCTTTTACATAGTATAAGTAAACTTAACTCACTCGATATATCTTTGAATGTATTACAGATTGTTGAACAAGTTACATTTCCGGAGTTTGTCTAATAATCACTTTCCAAATGTTTCTAAATGCAAAACTATAAGAGAAAAACATTCATAAAATTCACAATAATGATCAGCCGTTATGATTTGATTAAGGATTTGGATGTTTGTTTTGACTCAAAATTAAACTTCAATCATCACGTTATAAATACCGGAGGCCACTGTTTCTCCTTGTTAAGAATTCCCATTGCAAATAAATGTCAACTGAAATCTATCATTTTCTACAACACATATATATTCGCATGATGGTAGGATAATGCCCCAAATTATTTTTGTTTATAAAATTTTAAATAACTACGCTTATTATTCAAACTTATTAGCACAATTTTCAATTTCTATTCTTTGACATAACTCTCCTAACTTTTACTAGTATCTGTCATTATTTTCAATTTCTGACTTTGTCTATCTGTTTTAATGTAAATAGTTATGCATTGTGTAAACATTGACATATTTAATATAAATTTGGGTGCTTTAGATCAAATGTAGTTTACAAATTTAGAAAATAATAATTGCTTTCCTTTCTTTTTTCTTTGAATAAAGAGCAACTCCATTATTGACTGGATCTTGATTAGGACGCGGTTTGTCTATTCAAGATTCTTCAACCAATTTCAGACCTCATCAGCTAATTTTTCCTTTCACATGATATTTCATGTCGAGACGATAGATCAAAGTAGCGAACAAAAATAATACTTCCATCTTTCAAATGGAGATGCAAAAATACCAACGAAAGTAAATACAGTGAGCGACCTTACAACGTGAAAAGCAATTCATCGACGAGATCTAAAATTGGCTGAAGAGTCTTGGATAGATGAAACGCATCGCCATTAAGATTCAAATATTAGGTATGCGTCAAGTTTATAGGACTTGTTCATCTAAAGCATAGCTTTGCATTTTACGGAATAATTTCGCTCACTAGCTCTTCGGTCGGATAGTTTTATTTCTGGAAAGATAGAAGTAGTATCAGCTCGCTCTTCGTTTCGGTTTTCAGGATTATAGTGTACATGTATGATATTCTGCTCTATAATTAGGTTTGCCTTTCAGTATCATGTTTTTTTAGTATGTATTATATTTAGTTAAAATTATCCTGTAATTGGCTAATGATGTATGATAATAAATTATTATTATATCTTCGTTCTTGTTATCTGTCACACATCATATGTGTACAGTCTAAAATAGTTTTGCGCAAGTATGAAAGACGTATTGGAAAATATAACAATTATTCACATGTCATAGTGGTATATGGTATTTAGCGATGAAACGAGTTATAAATTCGGCTTACTACAAATGTAGCACACTAAACTACTGTAGTATATCACCTGCACTTACTCTGACTAGAATTCCGCTAGATTAGGATTAGTAGTGCGCAATTTTCTTTTAAAGACATCGTTTTGTACGAGAAACACGAGGATCAATTTTTCTCCACGGTATGACCTTATTTTTAAGAATACAAGTCTCACTCTTCGATTTCATATTGTTATCTTAAAAATACTTTTGCTTATTAGATGTTACATTGACCTTTAATCGTCTGAAACTATAAGCTGTGTCATTCAGACTTCTAAATTCCTGGATTAAGGTACAGAGGATTTGGAAAGAATAAATATCTTTTTCGTCTCGAGCTCCATGCTCAGTCTGGTAAAGTTGCAAAGCGCTGAAAATATAATGCTAACACGGGGAAATCGCCGCATCATTCTAAATAAATTTGTATAGAAATATACCACTAAAATTAGTTAGAGATAGTCTAGGTAAAATACTTTGCCCAAAACTAAGATTTGTTGCCGAATTCTGAATTAATATTATTTAAAAGTCAATCGAAAGAAGTGTATTAGTTTACTCAAATGAAATACTGTTAAATACCGATATTTATACATGCCAAGCCATGACATCATCAGAAAACTTTTACAGAAATGTATATACGAGGGTA